>JAJOZX010014902.1:77500-85120 GCA_023014485.1 Bathynomus jamesi
GGCAGGACTTATTCCCGCCTTTACACTGAAAGAACCTTGGTGGACATTTTGAATCTAGAGAAAAAGAAATTTGTGTAGAATCTACAGAAGTAAGATGTCGTACAGTAGCGTGACCAAAGAGGGGGCCTGGGGAGGCTATGGTTCCACCCCCTTTCTGCAGTAAAAGTTGTTTCATCGGTACATTTAATAGTCTGTTGGTATATTGTAACTAACGTAGCCTATACAATAAATATAAATAACTCTGTGTTGTACCAAAGAGAAGGGCGTAGAATTTTGATTATTAGATCCTCTATTTTTCATTATATGTGGTTTTTATTTAATAGTGTGGCCAATCTTTCCACAGTTTCTATTTTAATGATATATATACAGGGTGTCCCATAAATTCGGTCTCATAGGAAAATTTATTTTAAATTCAATTTACGAAAGTAATACATTAGAACTAAAATAAATGTTCAAATTGATGTCTTGGTTTAGGACCTTTTTTGTTGCTGGTAGAATAACATGCAGTGGCTAATATGGAAGTGAGTTACACTTCTGAGGAAAAGGTGGAAGCCATTTGTTTTATTTCTAATGTATTACGCTTGTAAATTTAATTTAAAATAAATTTTCTTATGAGACTGGACTTATGGAACAGCCTGTATATATTATATATATATATATATAATATATATATATTATATATAATATATATATATATATATATATTATTATAGGGTGATTCAAAAAAATCAAAGTTTTTTTTTTAATTGTTCAACCTGTATTTTTGTTCCCTATGACAAAAAAGTAGTGTATGCCAAATTTGGTGAATTTTAAATAAAATTTACTATGTGCTACCAGGCGTCAAAGTTTCCCTTTTTTTCAATTTGTTTGTTTTTACAACTTATGATTTTATGTTTAATTGTTTATATTTCAGAATTTTTAATTAATGGTTTATATACTAGCTTGCTTTTAATTGTTGCTTGGAACTCGTAATTTTGATACCAATTAATCGATTATGGAAGCTAGGCCTAACTCACCATCACCCAGTTGCTCAGTTGGGAGAAGTTCTACAAGAAAAGAAACTGAAGTATGGCTAATTGGGCAGCCCTCTGCAGTACTAAAAACATCCGTATTACCATCAGAGAAGGAAATGATGGCCCTCTTCATGCACTACAGAAATATTAAAAAGCAAGACATTAGAGAATCATGCTGCTCTACTGCGGATGATGTGCTAGCAGTTTGGAGAAAAGCAGGAATACCAGCAAAACAAAGAATACGTGTAGTAGATAAAATTCAAGGAATACTAAAGGAATGGCAGCTGCTTAAGAAAAACAAAGCAAACAAATTGAAAAGATCACAAAATTTAAATAATAAAGAAGAAAAATGGAAAGATAAACTGGAAAACTTATTTGACATTGCTCATGAGAATGCTATGCAGCTTATAAAAATAGAAGATGATAAGAAATTCTTGAAAATGCAACGTGAGAAAGGACGTCATGGAAAAATGGGTACCATTGATAAGGCTGTTGCTAAAAACGAGCAAAGAGCAGCAGAAAAGCAACAACGTTATGAAAAGAGGAAAGCAGAAAAAGAGATCAAAAGGAAGAAGAATGAAGAGGCTGTCATACTCACGAGTACATCATCAGAATCAGAATCAGAGGAGAGTAAAAGTGATGAATCTGGTTTCTGTGCTGCACAACCTTCAACATGGAAAAGTAAGGTTGGCAAACGTTGAAAATTGTTTGATGATAAATTAATTATTAGGAAGTCTTGATGTTGCAAAATTGAGTGACAGAAATGCGTCTCTAGTTTTAATGCAAACAATCAGACATCGCTTGAATGGGGCATCTGCGAACAAATAAAATGCGTGTGTTTCGATACAACGGCAGCCAGTATTGGTCCTAGAAATGGTGCAGCTATTCTTCTAGAACAAAAATTCGACAACGATTTATTGTGGCTGGCATGTCGACACCACATATTTGAAATTATGCTGGAAGCTGTTGTTTCAAAGTCTTTATCACCATCTTCTGGCCCAGATATAGTCCTTTTTAAGAAGTTCAGAAAAAATGGTCAAGCATTAATAAGGAGGACTACGAAACAGCGTTATCAGATCCAGATATCTATGAAAATATTCATGACATCAAAGATGACATAATTATATTTGCAGCAAATCAACTAGATACATTCCAACCAAGAGACGATTACCTACAACTATTGCAGTTAACAAGTGAACCAAAAGGTGGAATCAAATTTAAACATCCAGCGGGACTTCATCGGGCTAGGTGGATGGCCAAAATTACATATTCATTAAAAACTTTTATGTTCAAATCTCAGTTCAAAATTTCAGTAAAAGACAAAAAAGGACTAAAAGACATCTGTCTATTTGCTACTCGGTTATTTGTAAAGGCATGGTTTACAGCTCCTGTGCCATCTTGCGCTCCTCGTCTTGATCTGGAATTATTACAGAATCTTGTAGTCTACAAACAAATAAATGACAATTGCATTTATTGCTATTAAAAAACTGTTAGGTCACCTCTGGTACCTATCAGAAGAACTGGTAGCCTTGGCCTTTTATGATGATGAAGTGCCTACTGAAACGAAAAACAAAATTGTAAAGGCCTTGCAAAATACAACAGAAACTCTTCCTGCAAAACGGGCTTTTCTAGATCCTGCACTCATTCCAACGAATAAATTAGAAGATTTTGTCACATCAAATACTCAAAGATTCTTTACAATAACAGAATTTAGTTCAAAATTTTTACTCAAAGATGCTAAAGAATGGCATAATGATGAAGAGTATAACTCCGCTAAGAAATCTATCAAACAGTGGAAAGTCGTGAATAATATAGCGGAAAGAGGAGTAAAATTAATGGATGAATATAATAAAATACTAACACATGACGAAGATCAAAAACAATTCTTGCTACAAGTTGTGAAAAACTACAGGGCTGTTTACCCTGATAGAAAGAAAGAAACATTGATGAAGTAAGGACAGCTAATGTCTCAAATATCATGCTAGTTTAATTATGCATGCTTGTGGTTATGGTAGGACCTACGGGGGAGCTTTCCACATTAAAAAAAGCAATGCGCCTTGTACTGTACCCCCTGGGTGGTGTGGAAAAATTTGACAATTTGAGTCGTTCTGTCAATTTTTAATTGCTGGTAGCAACCCCTAAAAATTAAAAATTTGCTAAAATATTTTAGGATAGTTGTTTTTATGCTGAAATGAACCATTTAAAGGGTTGAACACATTAAAATATAAAAAAATATTTTTTTACCCCCATATTTGAATCACCATTATTATATATATATATATATATATATATATATATATATATATATATATATATATATATATATAATCGTGACAAAAACAAGTTCGTTAAATATTACATACAGTGAGTACATATTCTGTATTTAAATGCCTACGTAATAAATCTTATACAGCAACAAAATGGCCTGTAATTTTTGTCTACATGCAGTTGTTTTCCCCCCAAACACACAAACACACCACACACCAGCCTTACATTCCAATCTGATTTGAAAGTGAAGTTCCAGTAAATATTCCCGAATTCAGAATGCCCAAATTCGGAATAACTTTATTTTTTTTTTAAATGTACATAACATTACTGCACATACATTGTTATACATCGTGTATAAGTAATGTTTAATTAATTTTAATCGATGTTATATATATATATATGTTAACCCCTTCCGTCTATGGCCTTGGGCGGTTCGAAGTTGATGGGGGTTCTGGTTAGGTGGCAGCAACGGATTTGTTACTCTGGAGTATCTGGTACCTATAGGGAATCGCAGAAGTTTCTCTTATACTCCTCTCCGATTTCTTCTTGTAGTGGATCGGAGGATTCTGTGAGGCTGACTAAATTCTTTGAAGGTTCCCCAATTCTTCTTATAACGTATCGGGAAATTATTTTCCTGTATTTACGACTAAGTTCTCTGAAGAGAGCAAGGCTCGAAGGAAAAGACAAAGATATTCTCTTACTGTAGTTTACTGCTAAAATGTTACAGGTAATGGTCAGCTTCTAAATCAGATCAGTTAAAATCAGCATGAACATTGGGGAAATTTTATGGGCATATATCATTATATAAATATACGAATTACACAAATGAACATAAGAATTATATGAATGTAGGAATTATTCATTGTTCATTTTTACACACACACACACACACACACACACACACACACACACACAACACACATATATATATATATATATATATATATATATATATATATATATATATATATATATAATATATAGACACAATGAAATGACAGTTAAACTAATCACTTCGTAATGTGTATTGAACCTTATAAATTGGTAGAAAAGAACATTCATTTTAGTACTTAGTTTAATTTCAAATCCTTTTCGAAAAATGTGGTTAAGTGGTAAAAAAACAAAAACAATGTCCCATATTCCCAGGAAGTGGGGGTTACGGGTCCGACCATGGACTCCCTTTGTGCTTATTTATGGGAACTTGAATGAAATTTTAAATACAAGAGATAAGTACGCATGTGCACATACGGACATATTACATTAATATTATTAACAAATCTGTTAACTTAATTTATCCTAACATAATCTAACTTAACTTAACCTAACCTAACCTAATATAACAGAAAGCTTGTCGATAAAATTTCAATGTTCGCAATGATATAAAGTTGCTGGTATTTAGGGTAATATGAAATTATGCGTAACCTACCAGTAGAAACGTACCAGTATGGTGTTATGAGCTTTATGTATTTAAATATTACTGGAAGCATTGTATATAAAGTCTATACCATACAAAGTATGGTAACGTAGTCTATACTATAGATTACGTTACCATACTTTTTGTTTGAAATAAATTCATATAATTTTCCTTCAAAGGATGCGAAGGAAAGCTAAAATACTACTACTACTACTAACTGCTACTACTACTGATAATAATAATAATAATAATAATACTAAAAATATCAGCGTGCGCGGACGAAGTTACATTTTACTCGTAATCCTCAATAGCATCGACATAATACGAGAAGGGATGAAAGTCAACAAAATCGTTGAATAAAATAAAACACTTTCCACTAATTACAAACGAGAACTTAATACTCAACTTCACTATTATTATTGACTTGCATACGATATGACGAGTCAGTCAGTGTTGGGAAAGTATTAAGACTCATTCATGCTTCACGACAAATTGTTTTTTTCCACAACATTCCGTTTATTTTAAAATAATACATTTCCTATCCACAAATACACTTAAAACGCTAAATTTTTCTCTAGTCCATCTACACCTTGATTAACTTTAGTTTTGCTTCCGCTTGAATCGTTCATCCTGACGAACGTCAAGCTTGTTGCTCCACCTTAGACCTACAGGGTGTCCACAATGTCTTGTCACCCCATTAAAAAACTAACTGATTTTCGGTGTTTTTTCAGATCCAGTTGAAATGTGTGATAGGAGCAACTGTACGATTGAACAACGCATATTGGCTAGTAAATATTCATGCAGCCTTCTAGGACTGATTCACTAGTGCAGTTCCTTTTTTGGAGACGACGAGACATTTGGACACCCTGTAGTTTCTAAGTTCCTTTTTAACTTTTAAGTCTTCTAAAAATTTTATAATTATATCTAACTGTAGATTTCGACCTGTAAAGCGCGTACGGTTGCTGAAAGTATTCTATAACTGTATACAATATGTATATTGTAATAATTAATGGAGTGACAAGACATTGTGGACACCCTGTAGTTTGTAAGTTTCCTTTTAATCTTTAAGTCTCCTAAAAATTTTATAATTATATCTAACTAGTAGATTTCGGCATGTAAAGCGTGTATGGTTGCTGAAGGCATTCTTCAACAACTGTATACAGTATGTGGTTAATATTCGTTTTTTGACCCAGTCACACCCAGCTATAACAGCAATATATATTGAATAACCAATCAAAGCTGAATAAGAAAATATATATATTATCTTGTGCAAATTTGTATAAATGTACTTTTTAAAAAAATATATTTTCTACTTTCTAATATGTACGTATATAAATTTCGGTTGGTTTGTTTATTTGGGCTACCTTTTTTGGACTTTTTTGGGGATTTTTCATGGCTTTTTTTGGCTACTTGGTTTTTTTTGGCTACTTTTTCTTGCTTTGGCTACTTCTTTCTGTTTCTGGTTAGTGTGGTAATTTTCGTTCTACTGGTATGACGTGTCAATCTTGTGAACTTGATTTCGAAGACCTAATCCGCCTTGTTGGCCTCGATGAAGATAAAAGTTTAGATTTTTTTCCAATCACGGCATAATTCCGACATCCGTGATTTGCCCTAAATGTAATACTGCCTGTATTTTAAGACAAGACTCGAAGGTGTTTAGGTGCCGTAAAAAAAATGGAAGGATGTGAAATCGTGGGTTTTACGTGCTGGGAATAGACGTCCTCATTACCGGAAATATTTCGCACGATACTTGTTCCTGGCAGAACATCCTGACGATTCTACAGTTCTGCATCACTTCCTTACTGCAATTGCAGAACTATATCCTCCAAAATAAGGTGACAGGTTAGGTGGTTAGGTTAGGTTAAGTTAGGTTAGGTTAAGTTAGGTTAGGTTAGGTTAAGTTAGGTTAGGTTAAGTTAGGTTAGGTTAGGTTAAGTTAGGTTAAGTTAGGTTAGGTTAGGTTAGGTTGTGTTAGGTTAGGTTGTGTTTAGCACGAATGCAAACTTTTCTGGTCGATTTTGAGGTGTTTTGCATGAATCTGCCATCCGTTTCCTGTGCAAATGCGTAGTTTTCGAGATGACGATATCTCGAAAACTACGCATTTGCACAGGAAACGGATGGCAGATTCGTGCAGAGCACCTCCAAATTGACCAGAAACGTTTGCTCTCATTATAAAAAGAGACTGGGTCAAAAAACGAATAATTACACAGTATGTATATTGTAATAATAGAATTATGCCCCTCTGTGTAAATTGTTCATATATTTGTAAACAAAAAAATGAATTGTAAATCGCGCCTTTGAAACGAAAAGCCCAAACAAGGTGAGTGGCACTTCTTATTTAGGTTTATAACAACCTTAGTTCGCTTCCGTTCGAATTGTTCATTCTGATGAAGGTCAAGCTTGTTGTTCCACCTTAGACTTACAGCATAACTTTGAATCCGAACCACGACCAACCGAGGAAGTTAGAAATTATAAAGTCCTCTCCCTGATTCAGTTTCATGACCTCCCGATCAGCAACCCAGTTTCTAACCCAAGTTACCCAGGTTACCCAGGAAATTAATATTTAACACTTATAAACTTATTTCACACTAATAAACTTACGCGTACGTTCTGTCGCTGTGGTTGTTGTTGTTGTTGTTGTTGGAGTTGTACTCGTAGAAGTTGTAGTCGCTGTTGATGTAATCGAGGGTTTAGAATTATTTCCTGAACACTTTAGGAAATGTAAATAAAAATGTAAAATTCGATGAAAAATGAAAACGTAAATAATTATTAATAAAAGTAAAAAATAAATTAAAAAATGTGAAAATTATATAAAAAAAAAAAAATGACGCAAAGTGATTAATTGAAAAAAAAAAAAAATTATAATAAAAATGAACTTAAAAGTGGAAATTAAATAATTAAATACCGTATTTCCCGGCGTATAAC
>JAJOZX010014903.1:0-62500 GCA_023014485.1 Bathynomus jamesi
TCCTTCCGTCTTATTTTTTTTCCATGTGGTGTGTAATATATATATATAATATATAATATATATATATATATATATATAATGTAAAAGAATTTAAATTAGAATAAAGAAGATAGAAAAAAACTGTAATAATAAGTAAAAAATAAAAAATTTAGAAAGAAAAAAGTAATTATAAATGGAATAAAAAAATTTGAAATATTACGATTATGTGACAGTTTAATTTTTTTTTCTTTTTTTTTTTTTGCTGAAATAAAGTCTGATCATTAAGCCTTTTTCCTTCTCTGATTTGTCCGTTAGAATTTTTTTAAAAAAAGATTTAAAGGAATGAATAGTTGCATGTCCGTTGCATATATATAATATATATATATCAATATATATATATATGCAAACGGACATGTTAAGAGCTTAAAAGTGGACGTTCAATTCTGCCAGTTGAGGTTTAAGTTTCGTTTTTTGCTGAAAATATAATAATAGTTAACCCCTTTTTCTTTGATGTATTCAATCCGATGTGAATGCAACGAGTTTCTGCGTATATGAGGTTCTGAATATAGGAGGTTAGGTGTAGCTGTAAACCCTAGATCCTGTCCCAAAGTTGGATCCTGTTTGCTTCGCAGTGGCTGGTGAGGGAAGCTATATTTGGGGCCTCTTTGCGAGTGACCGTTGCCCACGTTGGGCTAAACATCATGAAAAAGAAAAACTATAATATTAGTCATTTACCATATTATTCGAACTATAGTGGATTTAATTTTCCCAGAAGATTTCCTTGTTCCGTGCACGGTCTGTGTGTAACATATATATATATATATATATATATGTTTATTGGGTGTTTAACCTCCTTCGCAACATCTAAGGTCATATAACGGAGGGGACCTACAGCTTTACGTGGGATCCGAACCACGGGTCGTTACATAATCTGGGCGCGGGAAAGACGGTCTCCCATCCAACTACTACCCAGACCAAGTCGCTTAACTTCGCTGATTTCTGGGAAGTGGTGTTACGGCATGGCCACGACGAGCCCATATATATATATATATATATATATATATAATATATAGCGGACATTACCGCAATATACAGATCCCACGAAAATTTTTACATACATATACAATGTTATAATTTGAGACAACAAAGATCCTAGGATCCATCATCGCTGGTCTACCTAGCCGTGTTTGTAACTGTGTATTGCGCATGCTTCCGTGGTGGCGGAGGGACCTACAATTTTAAGTGGTTCCGAACACAAAAATCTTTTAATTTTATTATACCCAATCTATCAAACATATGCGTCTGATCGATTTTTAAACATGTTATGACGTGCTACTAATTACTCTCACCGGCAAACTATTCCAACCTATTTACTATCTATGCGGTAAAAGTTTTTGGCAACTGCTGTCTCGAACCTTCTACTTGTCAACGTACACTCGTTATTTCTAGTCCTATTTATTGAGATATTTCGAAAAAGCTATCTCGATCTACGTTATCGAACCCATTCATAATTTTAAAAACCTGGATTAGATCACCCACCCCTTAGCCTTCTAGTCTCGAGTGTAGTCAATTTTAACTCCTTCAACCTATCCTCGTATGACTTTGACCTAAGCGACGGAATCATATATATATATATATATATATATATATATATATATATATAAAATAAAGAGAGAGAGAGAGAGAGAGAGAGAGAGAGAAGAGAGAGAGAGAGAAGAGAGATGAGAGGAGAGAGGAGAGAAGAGAGAGAGAGAAGAGAGAGAGAGAGAGAGATGTGGTGACAAAAACTCCTTTCCATTATGTAAGCGACATACTCGTACGTTCTGGAATTCCATTGATGACCTTTGCCCTTTCTTCTTGAGGATAATCATCGTGGTGTCTATTACTTTGTCAACCCTCTGTATATATATATATATATATATATAATATATATATATGTACCTTTGGTTTGCTTCCTCCGAATTGTTCATTCTGACGAAGGTCAAGCTTTTCACTCCACCTTAGACTACAATTTAAACGTGGAATCCGAATCACGCTCCACCAGCAGCCCAGCGTCTAGGTCACCAGGGTACCCATTTATCTACCAACCCTTTACTTTTATTGTGTGGAAGGATGAACAGCTGGGTTTTGCTGCGCGCCGCCTGCCGTCACGGGTTTCTATCCGGAACCCATGGATTCGTAGTCAACGACGGTAACCATACACCATTGAGGCGCATATATTAATACTTCAGAAAATATATGCCAATATATTTTACAGATATATATATATACAGGGGTACATAAAGTCAGGATCTATTTTTGTGAAGCACTTGGAAATTATATGGAATTCAATCATAAAATGATAAAGTGGTAACATTATTAAATAATTAATTAAGAGTAGGATTCGACGTGACGCCATCAGTATCCCTGCACAGCTCAAATCGTTCCGCAGCATTTCTAAACACATTCTGGAGCATTTGCGGGTTATGTTATCTGCAGCAGTTCGTATACGTGTACGTAAGTTTTCAAGACTCGTAATCTTCGTCTGATAGACGTGTGATTTGATAAAGCCCCATGCAAAGAAATCTAAAAGGGGTTAAATCTGGTGATCTGCTGGCCAAGGTCTGTTGCTTCCGCG
Source organism: Bathynomus jamesi (assembly GCA_023014485.1). Lineage (NCBI taxonomy): Eukaryota > Metazoa > Arthropoda > Malacostraca > Isopoda > Cirolanidae > Bathynomus > Bathynomus jamesi. The sequence goes on from JAJOZX010014903.1 coordinate 2,597, forward strand.
TCGATCCAGCGATTTGGAAAACGACGTCCATTTAGATAATCCTGAACATTTTGGCATAGTGACAAGGAGCACCATCCTGTTGATAGACGACGGTACTAAACAATCCTATCCCAATCAGCTGAGGTTCAAGGAATGCTGCAACATGCCCAGATAAATAAGCCGTAACTGTAGCTTCAGCAAAGAAAAAAAGGTCCATAAACCTTAGATTTTGTTAAACCATCCAGACATTAACTTTAGGGGAGTCTCTTCCCCAATTTTGGACGAAATCATTCGTCTTTCATCTGCCCAAATTCGACAGTTATGGCGATTTACTTTTCCACACGTATGGAAAGTGGCTTCATCACTAAGAGAAGTTGTCCATTAAATTATCACTCCAGATTTGTTCTACGAGATCAGCACACACAGCACTTCGTCGAGGAAATCTTCCTCATGTAAATCACGTAAAACTGCAAATGATAGCTTTTCTTCTGCAAATTAACTTCAGAATTTGTGCACAGATGACGTCGGGAGGCCGAGTCTGTGTGATGCAGCACGAACGGACGTACGTGGCTCCTCAGTGATAATTCCGCGTACTGCATCACGTAAGATCTGACATACACGGTCGTCCTGATCTTGCTTCATCATTTACAGATCCCTTCGTTTAAATTTGTTCACCAATTTTCGTATTGTCTTGTCTATTGGCCCCGGCTTATGAAATCTCCTCTAAACTTCTCTCTAATGTCATTGTATTTCTTTCCCTCGATTCGCCAAATTACTATTGCCACACGCTCTTTGATTCATTCTAAGGACTTCTGAAAAGAAAAATAGAAAAAAATAATTATTTCACAAAAATAGATCCCTGCTTTATGTACACCCTGTATATATATATATATATATATATATATATGACCATTAATTAAAATGAAATATTATAATGATAGTTTGCAAAATTTTAGAGTTTTAAATTGTGTGGTTTTTGGAAGATATTTATTCTATTGAACAGAAAAGCCTCGAATGATCCCCAGTAATGCAGTGAGTGAGTCAAATCCAAAATCTACTTCTGTAATGGAACTATTTTTGCGATTTCGCCAAGAATGGAGCTCCATTCAGTAAATAGTTGAATTTTTAGTCAAATGCAAGGATTTTAGCACACACACACACACACACACACACGCGCGCGCGCGCGCGCGCATATGTTGGTTTTACTCGACTTGTGAGAGCATTTTCTTAAGCAAACATAACAAATTTAACCCGACATAATCTAACCTCATTGAGGTACGACTAATAGATTTTGAGATATTTTAATTTTAGAAATCACGAAGTACCTCACTCTAGCTACCTCGTAAGAATAAAAAAATGGAAAAAATTAGAAACTTCGCAACTACAATTTTCCTTCGAGAGAACAGACTCTTAAGTTGACGAAAACCAGCACACCCACAGTCAACCCTGTACGTATATCCTACAGACTTTCGCGGTTTCATGAGGTATCCAAAATCACACACCAATAGAAAGACGGCATCATTAGATGCCAATTGTAGCTTTGTTTTAAGATAAACTATTGCAGTACTTAATATTAACTATCTACTGACAGTAGATAGTTAATATTAAGTATTGCAGTAGACAACTGTATATGTATTGCATGTTACATCTAAATCGTTATCAGATTACTTCCTCCTGAATTAGGAATAAAAATTTTCCACCAAAAGGAATAAAATGTAATGCTTATTCGAAAAGAATTTGATCTGAGGATAGATAACTGAACTCGCTCGGGAAAACGCTTTTAAATGCAAATGTATCGAAAATAAATGTTCATAGAAATTCATTCAATTTATATATATTAATTATATATATATATATATATAATATATATATATATATAATATATATATATATATATATATATATATATATTATATATATATATATATATATATATATATGATACACACAGACCGTGCATGGAACAAGGAACTCTTCTGGAAAATCAAATCCACTGTAGTCCGAATAAGTAATGGTAAATGACAAACACTATAGTTTTTTCTTTTTCATGATGTTAGCCCGACGCGGGCAACGGGTCACTCGCAATGAGGTCCCAAATATATAACTTCCCTCATCAGCTATCTGCAAAGCAGATAGGGCATGGTTTCTGCCCTATTTGGGAGAATTTCGATTTGTGATTGAGTGAGGTCCGTAGCATAATGGTAGAGCGTCCGACCGGCAATTGGAAGGCCCTGGGTTCGATTCCCAGGCGGTTCGCCTCATTTTTCATTATTCGTTATCTCTCCTCCTCGTGTGCAGAAACGTTCCTTAATTACTTATGTCGTTTCTATTCATTTATATACTGCGCGGTCATTGCAGTTATTTGCATATATATATATATATATATATATATATATTACAAACTTTTCGTAACTATTCTATGCAATATATGAGAGAGAGAGAGAGAGAGAGAGAGAGAGAGAGAGAGAGAGAGAGAGAGGAGTTACAAGGAAAAGAAGTACCTCAAAAGGCCTTGCGGCCCATACCGAGAGGAGGTACCAATGGCAACGGGTGCCAGGGAAAATTTTCTACACACTCAAATAGTGTGCAAGATTTGGTCTAACCTTTTCTTGAACTGATCCACAGAGGAACTGTTCACAACTTCCGAAGGTAACCTGTTCCATGTGTCACAGATCTTATACGTAAAGTAATTCCCACACACACTAGTCCTAAACCGTTTCAAATCCAACTTCCAACCATTGTTGCGAGTTGGGTTATCATTTAAACTAAACATACTTCTAAAATCGACATCGTTGAACCCGCGTAAGAGCTTGAAAACCTCGATCAGTTGACCGCGCAGCCTCCGAGTTTCAAGCGAAAACAAGTTCAGGGCGCGTAACCGTCGATTGTAGCCCATATGCCTAACGGAAGGGATTAACTTTGTGGCCCTCGCCTGCACTCGCTCCAGCCTCTCAATATCTTTCCTGAGGGTGGGCGACCAGAACTGCACAGCATACTCCAGGTGCGGCCGAACAAGGGAATTGTACAGTGAGAGCACAATCTCCTTGTTCCGAAACTGAAATTGCCTCCTGATATAACCCAATAGTTTCTGGGCTTTCTTTTCCACCTCTACACACTGTTTCGTAAACTTAAGGTCGCTGCTAATTAGCACACCCAAGTCCTTTTCTAAATCAGTCACCTCGATATTACTACCCAACATCGAGTAGTCCGACTTGGGATTGGCGTAGCCAATGTGCATCACTTTGCATTTACCCAAGTTAAACGGCATTTGCCATTTTTCGGACCACTCTCCTATCCTACCTAGGTCCGCACGCAGTTCCTCGATCGCTTCGGGCGTCCCAACATTGGCCCCAAGCTTGGTGTCATCAGCGAATTTGGCGATCCGACTGACGATGCCACCGTCGATATCATTTATGTAAATGATAAACAACAGTGGCCCCAAAACGGAACCCTGAGGAACCCCACTAGTGACCGAGGCCCAACCCGAACTAGCCCCTTTAATTACCACCCTCTGCCGCCTATTCCTCAGCCAGTTTTCAATCCACCTACCTATTTCCCCACCGATACCCAGCGCGCGCACTTTCGCCATTAGCCGGCGGTGAGGTACCTTATCAAAGGCTTTCTGAAAGTCGAGATAAAGTATATCAATCGCCCTACTCTTATCGTACTCACTCAACATGACGTGGAAAAACTCGAGCAAGTTGGTGAGACACGACCTATGCCGTCTAAACCCATGTTGGGAGTCCCCAAGCAGCTTGTAGGAATCCAAATGGTCAACGATCCTATCAGCTATTATCCCTTCTAATAATTTACCTACAACTGAAGTGAGACTAATGGGACGATAGTTCCCTGGACTTTCGTGATCCCCTTTCTTAAAGATAGGGGTCACGTTGGCTTCCCTCCAGTCACCAGGCACCTGGCCCATCTCCAACGATTTGTTGAAGACTGTAGCCAGGTGGGGAGCCACCTGGTCGCGCACTTCTCGCAACACTCTGGGGAGAAACTGGTCTGGCCCAGGAGCCTTAAACGCGCTCAGTTTGTCTATTCTATCGGCAACGACTGTCGCGGTACATCTAACACTATCCAGGCCAGCACCTTCGTGCCTCACGCCTGGCTCGGGGATGACGCGGGTATCCTCCCTGGTGAACACTCCCGCAAAGTACTCATTAAGCACATTAGCGATGTCCGCGTCGGAGGTCCGCAGAACGCCGCTTCCGTCCTTTAAGGACCTATCATGCTTCTAATGGGCTTTCTACTATTAACATAACTGAAGAACTCCTTAGGGTTCCCCTTGCAGAGGCTTGCCACCCGTAGTTCTTCGTTACGTTTCGCTAGCCTAACCTTCGCCTTCACTTCCCTACACAGGCGGACATACGCTTCAGTGTTCTCGTGGGAACGATTGGCCTTCGCCCTCCTATACGCTACTTTCCTATTTCGGATAGCCGAAGCGATGTCACGATTGAACCACTTAGGCTGCGTTGAAGCAGGGGTGACCGGTTTTGAGGGTATGGCAGCAGACTGCAGCACCATAAACTCGTCCCGGAATGCACTCCACACTCCCTCAACATCGCCGCCGACCTCTAACCCCATATCTCTACGCTATCCCTGAGGCTAACAAAGTTCGCCCGCCGGAGATCGAGCTTACTGCCTCTCGAGTTACTACGCTTCACCCGAGGGACGCACACACGGAACCTAATAAGACCGTGATCACTCCCGCCCAACGATTCGTCAACGGTGAGGCCAGTGACGAGGTTGTCTTCGGTCGTGAATACTAAGTCTAGAACGCTTTCGCCTCGTGTAGGCTCGTTGACCCACTGAGTGAGGAAGTTCTCATCAGCAAAGTCAACTAGCCTCCTCCCTTCAGCATCGGCAGTCCTGTTTCCCACTTTATGCCGCGACAGTTGAAGTCTCCTAAAACTACACACACCCTATCCCTAGCAGGCTACTGAGTTCGGTGTACAGGGCTGTATCCTCCTCGAGGAGGAGATGCGGAGGTCTGTACACCAAGATTAACCTATAGTTCGTCCCTCCCACGTTCAGATCGACGCCAAGCAGCTCCCGTTCCGACCGGAACTGGCAGTCAACCGGACTCAACGTGTCTCTGACGTATATTAGTACCCCACCCCCCTCCCCACGGGTGCGGTCTTTGCGAAACATTCTATACCCGGGAATTTCGAACTCCCCAACGTAGTCCCTACGATCAGTATGAATCCAGGACTCGGTGATAGCAACGATATCCTGGTATTCTGATGCTAAGAGCGCCCGTAGCTCGCAAAACTTGTTCCTAATTGACCTAGCATTAAAAAGCATTGCACGGAGGGAGCCTTCCCTATTCTGACCGCCCCCTAGCACGACCCGTTTCCCGAACAGCCAGGGCTGTCGGGAGTTGAAGAGCCCCTCACTAACGAGGGGGCAACTTCCGCAGGAGACTGAGCCCCCTCCAACGTAGGAGGAGGGTCACCCACCTGTACTTCGACGCACCCTTCAGTTGAAGGTACGTCCGCCACCGGCTCATCCTCATCTCTCCCCGGTGGGGGCCCATCATCTCTCCCCGGACTCGACCTCACCATTCTGTATAGGTGCCGGTCGAGCAGCGCGCCTAGCACACCTTTACCCTTGTTATTGAGGTGGACACCATCCCTCTGGTAAAGGTCCCACCTACCCGAAAATGCATCGAAGGGGTCAATAAACTTCACGCCCAGCGGAACGCACAAGTCTTGTACCCTCTCGTTGATGCCAATGACCTTACTGAGCGCGTGGTCACTGGCATTCATTCGCGGTAAAATACCCATTAACATTCCCCTGTCTGTCTTCAGTTTTAGATCATCCGCAAGAGACATGATCTCGGTGATGATCCCTTCTGTAAGACCTACCCCACCGCCTTTGAGGAACAGGTCATTGCCACCAGCGTGGACAACGATCGCAGTCCTCCGACTAGCCACGCGCACCTTCTCTACCTCCTTCCTTAAGTGCGCCGTTCCCCGCCCAGGTAAGCACCTTACCTTCCTCCCATCCCGGTTTGCAGAAGCAAAGTACTTCTCCTGGCCCCTGATCTGCGAGTCCCCAATCAAAACGGTGTCTTCCTCCTTCGAGCACAGGAGACTAAAGCGGTTAGAGGTCTTGACAGGGGCAACTGGGGTCTCAGGCTTCGGCTTCGCAGCCTTCTTGCCCGAGACCTTTCGAAACCCGTCGCCACCCATACACGCAGTTACACCACCCGACCCACCCCGAGGTAGCTACATCCTTCGGTTTCTTTGGGCCATCAGTAGGCCCCTTCCCACCCTTTTTCTTCATTGGCCCTCCCCCCACCCTTCTCTATCGATCCCTTCCCACCCTTCTCTATCAGCCCCTTCTTTGAGCCCTCCCTTTGTTCTAGATACTTAATCTTACAGTTTGAATCTGCTGGTGTGTTTTTAATTTGATCTTGTCCACTGGGTTGGATTTCCAGTGCTACGACCCTAGCTTCAAGCTTTTTTACTAATTCCTTTAGCTCTTTAACTTCCTTTTCGTGGTTGTCTCTAAGTTTACAAAACAAACATACACTAAGGGATGTGATATCGCTGATACTACCCTCAGGGAAGTCTACGCACCAATGATTAACTTTACATTTAAAGCATTCTGCTTTCAATTTAGCTGGCCCTGCCATATTTTCTCTTTTTTTTTTTTTTTCTGAATACTCTGAATAAGATAAAGCGTTCTAGCAATGAAAACTATCCAAAAACGTTCTGACCAGTATATAAAAAGGGGGGGGGGGTGAATTCATCCCGCGCGTAGACGCATCCGCCTTTTGCAAGTGACGTTCATCCTTCCAGAAGACTACACCTCTCCTGCTGCCGCACCGACCAAAGGTCTCCCCAGGGCCGGACGTCCCAAACGTGTCGCAGCTACCAACTGACAAACACTCGCGACGCAAGCGTCACGGATTTTCCGCCAGGAGCGACAGCGAGATGCAGCCCCTTACTAAGTCTTACTAGTCACTCACAAGCGGCCAGACTCTTAGAATCCAGTGTTCAAGGGATATCCCACCAGACCCAGAGGCTACGCCCGAGACTTTACGCTGGCCTGGCAGCCAGCTGGGCAGTAAAGCTCTCTCACCTCAGAGCAGTAGAGCCAAGCGAGAGAGAGAGTGAGAGTCCTGTAGTTGACTTAAATAAGCTTAAAAATCGCACCCGACATTTTATTGATTTCGTACTGACGTCATCAAATCAAATTTTAAGAATTAAAAAATAAAAATAAAAAATAAACAGGAAAAAATCTAGTTCCTTCCTCACGCTGAGAAGCCATTACGAAAATTTAACGCTTTAACTTTTTTAATTAGTGTTTCATGGAGGTTTTAATCTCAAAAAAATAATTAAAAAAAAATCCCGCTTTTCATTGATAAATCTGTTCCTTTGAATTTTGAAGAGTTCAACAAATGATGTGAAGGAATTCTTTCTGCCTCAATACTAATAAATGCGTTAATTGGCCGTAATTCACTTCCAGATCATATGAATAGAGTCCTTTGAAGGGAATGGAGGTCCAATGGGGCTTTAAACGAATATTACCCTATCTCTATCACTTTCCAATTCTCGTAAGCCCACTTATTATTAGAAAAAGAATAAGGGAATTAAATTTAGCCGTGTGTGTGTGTGTGGGTGTGTGTGTGTGCGGGTGCGTGTATGCTTGTTTCAAGAGATAGATAAATAGATAGATAACGAGAGCTAATAAAACATAAACAAATAAATCAGTCAATCAGTAAACAATGACTTTATAATGAAATGCATCAGTAATTCTAAATAATCCTGCACTATATAATTTATATATGAAAATGAAAATGAAAAGGTTTATTGGCAGACTTTAGTCCATATGACAAATATTATTAATACAATGCCAGTTCATATACTAAGGATAGAAATATATACAATTGATTAGAAATAATACTGCACTGTCGAAGTTAAGTGGAACTACAGACAGACGTTTTCGTACCAAGAAGTCCATAGCTTAGACTTAAACGCTTCTCAAACTAGGGGTCGCGTAAATATTATTGGGGGTCGCAGAAACATTTGAAAATATTATTTTTTTCATAAATATACAGTGTTAGTACCTATTGCTTTTATGACATTGAGTGAAGGGTCGCAAAAAAATTTGTCTGATCCAAAGGGGTCGCAAGTGAAAAAAGTTTGAGAAGCCCTGGCTTAGAGGATAAATGGCAGGACTCATGGATAGCTTGGATGATCGGGTTGGTTGATTGATTTTTTAATTCTTTGCATTAGACTGTGTTGAGCAAGTCTTGTTACCTCCGGGAAACTCGGGACATTGCGGGTAACAAACATTTGCGAAGCTGAGCATCTTGGAAGTAATTTATGTAAGAGTCTAATAGACCTGTTTTACAGCAAATTTAGGGTTCTGCCAGAACCTTTTTTTATAATTCACCCAGAGTTGCTGTCCGTATATATTACTGCAGAAAGTACGAAAGAGAGTATAATTACACGCAGTATAATTAACATAAAGAACGACGCTTGTATAGAAGAACATTCCGCGCAAGATGAGGAGGGAGAACGAACAAATGAAAAAATGAGGTAACCACCCGGGAATCGAACCCTGGATCTTCCGATTGCCGGTCAGATATGAAACCACTACATCATGGGCCTCACTCGATCAGAAGTCGTAATTCTCCTACATACGCGCAGAAACCAATGCCCCAAGGGTGTTCGAAAAGACCAAAGTAGGAACTACATTGTAATTAATGTAATTAAATATTACTTACATTAACGTGCTTTAAATTGAATGAAGAAATAGTTTGAACATTTACGATATAATTACATAAATAAATATATTTTTCCTATAACACCTTATATATATATATATATATATATATATATATATATATATATATATATATATATATATATATATATTAGTGATGTAGCGGATGTCATTTTTTTCACATCCGCGGATGCGGATGCGGATGAGGATGTTTGATTTCAACATCCGCGGATGCGGATGCGGATGTCTACATTTTCGTTATTTTTTAGGATATATTCGATATTTGTTGTGTTTAACGTATATAATAAGTTATTATATAGAGAGAGCTGTAGTATAATTGATTAATTGTACAATAATTGCTGTACTTTTCTCTGAACATATAAAATAATATCAAGCATCTAACTAATATAGAAATCAATCAGTGAATTCGTCTGCAAATAAATTCGTTATATTTTGTTGAGTTTCAGCCACAATTAGAAACCATAATTGTGTTACCAGGATGCGGGACGTGAACCCAACTCAAATGCACCCCACCGACCTCTTTCCCCAACCTCCACCCTTATAGAAAGAGATCTTTAATTAGCTTGATAACTATTTATATTAAGTTTAAAGTTTTATTAGGCATATTTATAAATGAGTAATTAAAATAACGTAAACTAAGATGTTCATCGTTTAATGTTCAAACTTAATTATAGGAAGGTTATGCTTAAGGAACATTAATTTTTCTGCCTTTTCTGCTGCCAGTCTGTTTCTCTTTTCATCATATATTAATCCAGCACTGCTAAATAATCTCTCGCTTGGTACGTTTGTTGGAGGACAGGCTAAATGTTTCCTCGCAAGTTTACTCAAGTATGGATAGATATTCTGCGTATTTTTCCACCAACTAATAGGATTGTCACATGCAGCCAGGCGTTTTTCTTGGTGATAGCTCTCGATCATTTTTACTACATCTTTTGACATCGCGTAGGTCTCGTCATTGCTGCTTGACTCAAGAAACTGAGAGACAGATTCTGTGATAGATTTGCTTGTTGAAGGTGTTTGGTTCTGTCACTAAAACTTTTATTCTTTTGGTGGGTGGCGAAGCGACAGATTCAAGAGATTGAAGCTCTTCAACTGCTTTGCCAAGTGATGATTTAACTCGTTCTAATGTACTAGGTGAAAATAACTTAGCTTTGTAACGTGGATCTAAGTAGGTTGCAAGAGAGTAACTTCATACAAGAACAGCCTCTCGTCTTGTCGCTTGCATCACTTTTGCGCACAATGAACTAGTTCTATTAATATAGTAGAATTTGATAATTTCCGCTTATTAATGACGTTTTATCTCAACGGTCCACATCCGCACGACATCCGCAGTCCAAAGTGCGGATGCGGACGCGGATGCGGATGCGAGAAAATGTGCGGATGTTCCGCGGATGCGGATGTGACCTACATCACTAAATTATATATATATATATAAATAAAAAAAATTTACTAATTTATTATTATCATTATTATCATTATCATCATCATCATCATCATTATTATTATTATTATTATTTTTCTGGAGGACAACCTTCATTCCAATGGATGAATGTCAATAGTTAATGAGGACAGCCAAAGGCCGCATCGACGAAATACTAACTGAAAATATCAAATGTTGATTTTAAGCGTTGGTAAATCATGAACAATGGAAGTCAGGGTTGAAATGAATATGTTATGTTGAAACAATATTGAGTACGTTGAGTGAATATGTTGAGTGAATACGTTGAGTGAATAATAAGATTCAAATAAAAAGAGAAAATTAGGAATAAGATTTTAACTCTCTCTCTCTCTCTCTCTCTTCTCTCTCTCTCTCTCTCTCTCTCTCTCTCTCCCAAAGAAACCGAAGGATGTAGCTACCGGTCGGGGTGGGTCGGGTGGTGTAACTGCGTGTATGGGCGGCGACGGGTTTCGAAAGGTCTCAGGAAAGAAGGCTGCGAAGCCGAAGCCTGAGACCCCAGTTGCCCCTGTCAGGACCTCTAACCGCTTTAGTCTCCTGTGCTCGAAGGAGGAAGACACCGTTTTGATTGGGGACTCACAGATCAGGGGCCAGGAGAAGTACTTTGCTTCTGCAAACCGGGATGGGAGGAAGGTAAGGTGCTTACCTGGGCGGGGAACGACTCACTTAAGGAAGGAGGTAGAGAAGGTGCGCGTAGCTAGTCGGAGGACTGCGATCGTGTGACGCCGTGGGTGGCAACGACCTGTTCCATAAAAGGCGGTAGGGTAGATCTTTCAGAGGGGATCATCACCGAGATCATGTCTCTTGCGGATGATCTAAAACTGAAGACAGACAGGGGAATGTTAATGGGAATTTTACCGCGAATGAATGCCAGTGACCACGCACTCAGTAAGGTCATTGGCAAACGAGAGGTGCAAGACTTGTGCGTCCCGCTGGGCGTGAGGTTTATTGACCCCTTCGACGCATTTTCAGGTAGGTGGGACCTTTACCAGAGAGATGGTGTCCACCTCAATAACAAGGGTAAAGGTGTGCTAGGCGCGCTGCTCGACCGGCACCTATACAGAATGGTGAGGTCGAGTCCGGGGAGAGATGATGGGCCCCACAGGGGAGGGATGATGATGAGCCGGTGGCGGACGTACCTTCAACTGAAGGGTGCATCCAGGTACAGGGGGTGACCCTCCTCCTACGTTGGAGGGGGCTCAGGCTCCTGCGGAAGTTGCCCCCTCGTTAGTGAGGGGCTCTTCAACTCCCGACAGCCCTGGCTGTTCGGGGGAAACGGGTCGTGCTAGGGGGCGGTCAGAATAGGGGTGGCTCCCCGTTCAATGCTTTTTAATGCTAGGTCGATTAGGAACAAGTTTTGCGAGCTACGGGCGCTCTTAGCATCAGAATACCAGGATATCGTTGCTATCACCGAGTCCTGGATTCATACTGATCGTAGGGACTACGTTGGGGAGTTCGAAATTCCCGGGTATAGAATGTTTCGCAAAGACCGCACCCGTGGGAGGGGGGTGGGGTACTAATATACGTCAGAGACACGTTGAGTGGTTGACTGCCAGTTCCGGTCGGAACAGGAGCTGCTTGGCGTCGATCTGAATGTGGGAGGGACGAGCTATAGGTTAATCTTGGTGTACAGACGTCCGCATCTCCTCCTCGAGGAGGATACAGCCCTGTACACCGAACTCAGTAGCCTGCTAGGGGATAGGGTGTGTGTAGTTTTAGGAGACTTCAACTGTCGCGGCATAAAGTGGGAAAACAGGACTGCCGATGCTGAAGGGAGGAGGCTAGTTGACTTTGCTGATGAGAACCCTCACTCAATGGGTCAAACGAGCCTACACGAGGCGAAAGCGTTCTAGACTTAGTGTTCACGACCGAAGGACAACCTCGTCACTGGCCTCCGTTGACGAATCATTGGGCGGGAGTGATCACGGTCTTATTAGGTTCCGTGTGTGCGTCCCTCGGGTGAAGCGTAGTAACTCGAGAGGCAGTAAGCTCGATCTCCGGCGGGCGAACTTTGTTAGCCTCAGGGATAGCGTAGGAGAGATGGGGTTAGAGGTTGGCGGCGATGTTGAGGGAGTGTGGAGTGCATTCCGGGACGAGTTTATGGTGCTGCAGTCTGCTGCCATACCCTCAAAACTGGTCACCCCTGCTTCAACGCAGCCTAAGTGGTTCAATCGTGACATCGCTTCGGCTATCCGAAATAGGAAAGTAGCGTATAGGAGGGCGAAGGCCAATCGTTCCCACGAGAACACTGAAGCGTATGTCCGCCTGTGTAGGGAAGTGAAGGCGAAGGTTAGGCTAGCGAAACGTAACGAAGAACTACGGGTGGCAAGCCTCTGCAAGGGGAACCCTAAGGAATTCTTCAGTTATGTTAATAGTAGAAAGCCCATTAGAAGCATGATAGGTCCGTTAAAGGACGGAAGCGGTGTTCTGCGGACCTCCGACGCGGACATCACTAATGTGCTTAATGAGTACTTTGCGGGAGTGTTCACCAGGAGGATACCCGCGTCATCCCTGAGCCAGGCGTGAGGCACGAAGGTGCTGGCCTGGATAGTGTTAGATGTACCGCGACAGTCGTTGCCGATAGAATAGACAAACTGAGCGCGTTTAAAGCTCCTGGGCCAGACCAGTTTCTCCCCAGAGTGTTGCGAGAAGTGCGCGACCAGGTGGCTCCCCACCTGGCTACAGTCTTCAACAAATCGTTGGAGATGGGCCAGGTGCCTGGTGACTGGAGGGAAGCCAACGTGACCCCTATCTTTAAGAAAGGGGATCACGAAAGTCAGGGAACTATCGTCCCATTAGTCTCACTTCAGTTGTAGGTAAATTATTAGAAGGATAATAGCTGATAGGATCGTTGACCATTTGGATTCCTACAAGCTGCTTGGGGACTCCCAACATGGGTTTAGACGGCATAGGTCGTGTCTCACCAACTTGCTCGAGTTTTTCCACGTCATGTTGAGTGAGTACGATAAGAGTAGGGCGATTGATATACTTTATCTCGACTTTCAGAAAGCCTTTGATAAGGTACCTCACCGCCGGCTAATGGCGAAAGTGCGCGCGCTGGGTATCGGTGGGGAAATAGGTAGGTGGATTGAAAACTGGCTGAGGAATAGGCGGCAGAGGGTGGTAATTAAAGGGGCTAGTTCGGGTTGGGCCTCGGTCACTAGTGGGGTTCCTCAGGGTTCCGTTTTGGGGCCACTGTTGTTTATCATTTACATAAATGATATCGACGGTGGCATCGTCAGTCGGATCGCCAAATTCGCTGATGACACCAAGCTTGGGGCCAATGTTGGGACGCCCGAAGCGATCGAGGAACTGCGTGCGGACCTAGGTAGGATAGGAGAGTGGTCCGAAAAATGGCAAATGCCGTTTAACTTGGGTAAATGCAAAGTGATGCACATTGGCTACGCCAATCCCAAGTCGGACTACTCGATGTTGGGTAGTAATATCGAGGTGACTGATTTAGAAAAGGACTTGGGTGTGCTAATTAGCAGCGACCTTAAGTTTACGAAACAGTGTGTAGAGGTGGAAAAGAAAGCCCAGAAACTATTGGGTTATATCAGGAGGCAATTTCAGTTTCGGAACAAGGAGATTGTGCTCTCACTGTACAATTCCCTTGTTCGGCCGCACCTGGAGTATGCTGTGCAGTTCTGGTCGCCCACCCTCAGGAAAGATATTGAGAGGCTGGAGCGAGTGCAGGCGAGGGCCACAAAGTTAATCCCTTCCGTTAGGCATATGGGCTACAATCGACGGTTACGCGCCCTGAACTTGTTTTCGCTTGAAACTCGGAGGCTGCGCGGTCAACTGATCGAGGTTTTCAAGCTCTTACGCGGGTTCAACGATGTCGATTTTAGAAGTATGTTTAGTTTAAATGATAACCCAACTCGCAACAATGGTTGGAAGTTGGATTTGAAACGGTTTAGGACTAGTGTGTGTGGGAATTACTTTACGTATAAGATCTGTGACACATGGAACAGGTTACCTTCGGAAGTTGTGAACAGTTCCTCTGTGGATCAGTTCAAGAAAAGGTAGACGAAATCTTGCACACTATTTGAGTGTGTAAAGACATTTAGGACCTCAGTCTGCGGAAATTTCTTTTCCTATAAAATAGTTAATATCTGGAACCAACTTCCCTCAGAGGTTGTTTCCAGTCAAAGTGTAAATCTGTTTAAAAATAGGCTAGACAAAGTACTGAAACTCTCATAGTTTAAGATTAAAACTCAGAAAACTCTGCAGGAGTTCGCTTGCTCGGTGTCTCTGTGAGCAAGCTAAATATAGAGCTATTTATATATTCTCCACTTTCCTGTAAAATTTCCTTGGCTACTTTTCCAGGGTCAAGGTATTTTCTTCAACCTTTTTCCGTACCTGCCTCTGGCAGGGAGGGAGCGGAGGGTGGGGAGAGAGCCTTCTACTTTTCTATCCAGTTTTCTACTACTGCTAGGATAGTTGAAAGAAAAATAAACTTTTACAAAATTTTCCCTGGCACCCGTTGCCATTGGTACCTCCTCGGTATGGGCCGCAAGGCCTTTTGAGGTACTTCTTTTCCTTGTAACTCCTCCTTGTAACTCTCATGCTTAACCTAATCTTACAGTGCCATCAAACCGACAAATACGAAATAAGTGGTCCGGTGGTAATTGTGGGCTCGAAGAGTGTTGTCTGTGTGAAATACATAAATATTGAAGTACCATTGAGCTAACATTATCCTAGAACCTAGCCAACTACAACTTAATATGACCTAACCTGACATATCGAACCTGGATACGACTTGCATATATATTTTTTGACAGTAATTTTTTATTTTCACATTTTTATATAACACTTTAATATTGCGAGGTAGGAAAAATGTTCTCACTAAAATAAATTACCTCTCTACATCATGGAATTGTCACACATTTGATTCGTTTATCACACACACACACACACGAGACATTTTCACACATTTTCGCATATTCAATCATGTATGGCGACATTTACCCACTCTAAACAACCTAATAAACTTAACCAAACCTTACCTAACCTAATGTAGGTCAACTTAACCTAGTCTAACCTTAATTGTATCTCCTTTTTCCATGATAAAAGATAGAATTTATAAAGATAAACCACAGCGACACTGATAATGTCGTGATACACACGTTTGTGTTGCGATGTGCTGCTCTGTGTGTATCCTAAAGATTGTTGCGATTCCGTAGGGAAGACAAGAATATGTGTACGCATCTCCGCATGAGCCACGTACAGACTTTTTTAATTAACCTAACCTAACCTAACCTTAAGTGTCATCGAACCAAGAAAGGCGTAATAAATGTTTCGGACGCACTTGAGGGCTCGAAAGGTGGTTTCTGTTAAGTCATCAAATAGTCAGATACTCGCTAATCTAGCCTAACCTAGCGTAACCTAACCTAATCATGACTAACATCTTTTTTTTCTGAAATAAATTAATATTCCGAGGTACCAAAAGGACCTCACTAAAAAATTACTCCACTACATCTATAAGTCATCACAAACTCGACCTTAATTATGCCCAGTTGCCTACACACACACACACACACACACACACAGCGATAGTCAAATAATTCAAAGGTTACTTAGTTTAATAAATTAACTTAATTTAAAGAGCCGTTAAATTTAAGAAAAATATACTTTGATGTCTGAAAATTGAATTTATCCATCGAACTTTTTACGTTTACTTCAAACGTGAACAAAAACAAGAACAAAATTGAAATTCTCTTCCATGACCAAGACTTGTGCTAATGTTTCGAAACTTTACCCTCACCTAGTGAGATTGTGTTTGAACGTTTCCCGCTTCGTTTATTTGTCTACAAATCAATGACATTCAGAGACAGGTAAGTGGTGTCAAATTTGAAATACTGTAATTTCTATACATGTCAAGAATTGACACTGACAGATTGTAAATTTTAAATTATTTTCTGTCTATCATTTCTCATTTTGTTTGGAGAATTTCTTTCTTTTTTAAACTCACTATGGACGTCTGGATCGAATAGGTAACGTTTCAAATACACGCGTTCGAAACTTAATTCGTTATAACGAGAATTACAGCGTTAAAGGATTAAGTTGTTGCAATTTTTTCCCCTATGTTGAATCTGATTTTTAGAAGTGCACTAGGCCCTGTCAATCATTGTTTCACTCTTTCCTAATACGGGTGTCCATTATTTTTTAGACTTTTAATAAGGAGGGCCAGAAACTGGCACAGCGCTCAGGCTAACTAGTACTGCCTATTGCCCTAACTCCTGCAGTATTATTAGTTAGCATCAACGACAACGGGTGTCGAACCTCCGATCTCAGCGACTTCACTTCGCTTATAGGAAAACGACATTACGCACTGAGTTAAGGGCGATAGCATGTTTTAGACCTTACCCCCAAAACGTTGACGGAAAAATTTTACTGACACCTTTACGCATGATACCCGGTTTCAATCTACTTACAGTATATGTAGAAAGAATCACGTATTTTCTGTTTGACTTCATTCCTCTTAAAAATGAAGTTATAATTAAAGTATAGTCCATAGTTTATGAATAAAACCAAGTGTCAACAAACCAAGTATTGCTATTGGGGACACGCAAGTAGTATCACTGTCAGATATGTTAAATATAGCGTAGTTATAAAGTGACTGTGAAGTAGTGTATTGTTTAATCAAAGGACGTGGGAAAAAAATGGTTCCTTTACTCAACAACTTGCTTCAGCGATTAGTCTTTTAGCGGAATGGGGACTGTAAGCCCCCTGTGAGAGTATTCCTTTCATGTCCAGTATCTCGTCAGTATATATCACGAGACAGTACAGTATATAAAGCAGGTAATTCAATTATAATGAGTTATAAAATAGATTAATTCTGAAGGTAAACATTAAATGTTTTCAGCTTAGAAATTGCTCTTCTTCCTTCACGTAACTAAAGTATTTGTCAAAATGAATGTTAATAAATAACTTGTAACAAACTTATTTTATTAACTTACACACATACACACATGTTTGGCAACCTTACAAAACCGCGACATTTTCACACTTTTACATATTCAGTTCTGTATCGCGACATTTACCTAATCTAAACAACCTAATAAGTTTAACCAACCCTAACGAAACCTTACCTAACCTCGTAACCTAACTTAATCTAGCTTAAACTTAATTATATCTACTTTTTTCACGATAAGAGATAGCATTTATAATGGCGTGATACGTACATTCGTATTGCGATGGGCTCTGTGTGTATCCTCAAGATTGTCGTAATTCCATAGGAAAGACGAGAAAACACACACACACACACACACACACATATATATATATATATATATATATATATATATATCACACTATGATGAATAATAAAATACAAATAGACGCAATGAAAAAATAGTTAAATAAATAAATAAATTCTTTGTTAATAAATTTAATTGATCACTTTCAGTGTTCGGCTTTTACTGAAAGCTGAACATCAACAATCAACAATGAACTACAAAGAATGAGTATATCTTGTCTGTGATATTATTAATAACTCCTTTAAAGTCATAACTTAAACACTACAAATACTCTGTTCTCTAAAGTTCTTAGAGAACCTTGTATGTTCTTCTAAGACATCAAGTTCTACTAAAGTTCTAATTATAGCTTATAAAATTCAGCGTCTTTGGTTCACTTCGGAGTGATATCATTCTTTCCATGTGACATTTATTGACGTGTTATATTGGATTAGGTTAGGTTAGGTTAGTTTGGTTGGCCTTACCTATATACCTACTTGGTCTCCTCGACGAAATGGGTATATAGGTCCGGTTTACTTCCTTATAAACATTCTTCTTACAATTGTTAGGGTATATACTCCTCAAGCAGGACCGAGTATATATATAGATCACGTCCAAATTTGTTCACTTGACTCCTTCGGTCAATCTGACATGGAGAATGGTTAATACTTAATAGGGTGGAGTGAAAAATATTTTTTTTTTAATTTCAAAATGCTTGGGGTCGGGAAAGTTGCGTATTTATGTGAAACGTACTGTGTGAAATTTTTGTAATCGTACGGCTATATAATTAAATTGTGCACACACAACTCAACGTTTTTAAAAATTGGCAAAATTACTAAAAAAAATTTTTAATTTCAAAATGCTTGGAGTCGGGAAAGTTGCGTATTTATGTGAAACGTACTGTGTGAAATTTTTGTAATCGTACGGCTATAATTAAATTGTGCACAATGAACTCAAAGTTTTTAAAAATTGGCAAAATTACTAAAAAAAATTTTAATTTCAAAATGCTTGGAGTCGGGAAAGTTGCGTATTTATGTGAAACGTACTGTGTGAAATTTTTGTAATCGTACGGCTATAATTAAATTGTGCACACTGAACTCAACGTTTTTAAAAATTGGCAAAATTACTAAAAAAATTTTTAATTTCAAAATGCTTGGAGTCGGGAAAGTTGCGTATTTATGTGAAACGTACTGTGTGAAATTTTTGTAATCGTACGGCTATAATTAAATTGTGCACACTGAACTCAACGTTTTTAAAAATTGGCAAAATTACTAAAAAAAATTTTTAATTTCAAAATGCTTGGAGTCGCGAAAGTTGCGTATTTATGTGAAACGTACTGTGTGAAATTTTTGTAATCGTACGGCTATAATTAAATTGTGCACACTGAACTCAACGTTTTTAAAAATTGGCAAAATTACTAAAAAAAAATTTTTAATTTCAAAATGCTTGGAGTCGGGAAAGTTGCGTATTTATGTGAAACGTACTGTGTGAAATTTTTGTAATCGTACGGCTATAATTAAATTGTGCACACTGAACTCAACGTTTTTAAAAATTGGCAAAATTACTAAAAAAAATTTTTAATTTCAAAATGCTTGGAGTCGGGAAAGTTGCGTATTTATGTGAAACGTACTGTGTGAAATTTTTGTAATCGTACGGCTATAATTAAATTGTGCACACTGAACTCAACGTTTTTAAAAATTGGCAAAATTACTAAAAAAAATTTTTAATTTCAAAATGCTTGGAGTCGGGAAAGTTGCGTATTTATGTGAAACGTACTGTGTGAAATTTTTGTAATCGTACGGCTATAATTAAATTGTGCACACTGAACTCAACGTTTTTAAAAATTGGCAAAATTACTAAAAAAAATTTTTAATTTCAAAATGCTTGGAGTCGGGAAAGTTGCGTATTTATGTGAAACGTACTGTGTGAAATTTTTGTAATCGTACGGCTATAATTAAATTGTGCACACTGAACTCAACGTTTTTAAAAATTGGCAAAATTACTAAAAAAAAATTTTTAATTTCAAAATGCTTGGAGTCGGGAAAGTTGCGTATTTATGTGAAACGTACTGTGTGAAATTTTTGTAATCGTACGGCTATAATTAAATTGTGCACACTGAACTCAACGTTTTTAAAAATTGGCAAAATTACTAAAAAAAATTTTTAATTTCAAAATGCTTGGAGTCGGGAAAGTTGCGTATTTATGTGAAACGTACTGTGTGAAATTTTTGTAATCGTACGGCTATAATTAAATTGTGCACACTGAACTCAACGTTTTTAAAAATTGGCAAAATTACTAAAAAAAATTTTTAATTTCAAAATGCTTGGAGTCGGGAAAGTTGCGTATTTATGTGAAACGTACTGTGTGAAATTTTTGTAATCGTACGGCTATAATTAAATTGTGCACACTGAACTCAACGTTTTTAAAAATTGGCAAAATTACTAAAAAAAATTTTTAATTTCAAAATGCTTGGAGTCGGGAAAGTTGCGTATTTATGTGAAACGTACTGTGTGAAATTTTTGTAATCGTACGGCTATAATTAAATTGTGCACACTGAACTCAACGTTTTTAAAAATTGGCAAAATTACTAAAAAAAAATTTTTAATTTCAAAATGCTTGGAGTCGGGAAAGTTGCGTATTTATGTGAAACGTACTGTGTGAAATTTTTGTAATCGTACGGCTATAATTAAATTGTGCACACTGAACTCAACGTTTTTAAAAATTGGCAAAATTACTAAAAAAAATTTTTAATTTCAAAATGCTTGGAGTCGGGAAAGTTGCGTATTTATGTGAAACGTACTGTGTGAAATTTTTGTAATCGTACGGCTATAATTAAATTGTGCACAATGAACTCAAAGTTTTTAAAAATTGGCAAAATTACTAAAATTTCGCCATTTTTATTTCCAGTTTTTTTTGGACACGTACTGTGAAATTTTTAATTTTGTAATTTAATTTAAAAAACGCGAAATTTAGTAATTTTGCCAATATTTAAAAACTTTGAGTTCAGTGTGCACAATTTAATTATAGCCGTACGATTACAAAAATTTCACACAGTACGTTTCACATAAATACGCAACTTTCCCGACCACAAGCATTTTGAAATTAAAAAAAGTATATTTTTCACTCCACCCTAATAGTTAACTTTGATTATATATGATATATATGACGCGTTCGGTGGAGAAGGGGCGAACGCCACAAATTCGAAAAATGAGTTTTTTGTCGTATAATTATCCTTTAAAACCTTTGCTTTACCTATGCAAAATTTAGATGTTAGTCTGCACTCTTTCACGGTAAAATTTAGGTTTTAATGTATCTCAGAGAAATTCACTCCGCATCATTGCTTCACATTGAACACATCTATCTACTTTCTGGTCACTCGACAATGCCCTGTGATGCTCAATTTGGCCAAATTGAACAAAATATAAAAAATAATTACAGCAATATTATTTACACCAAAAAAGATTATGTTACGGCCATAACTACAGCCGTTTCGCAGCGCTTCCTAGTTGTAGAAATGAAACAGGCTGATTTTCTCGATTTTGACGTCCTAAAAACGTGCATTGTCATTAGGAAATCAACAACTATTAAATTTACAGATGCAAGAAAGTTAATATTTGACTTTCAACACAAAGAAGGCTACGTAATATCTACTGCATACCGCACAACCCCAGATAATAGCCATCCCGTCAGACTGCAGAAAGGGAAAAAATCCTACAGTGTCAGTTTATTCAATCTAGCCTAGCAGACACTGCAACCAAAGTATTCCCAATTGCTGCCAAAAACTAAGGAAAAAATAAAAGATCTCAAAGAATTATCAGACCTAATGTCTGCAACTGCAGTGAACTATTATACAAGATTGTTAAAGGAACTGGAAGAAACCGAAACAGTTGAAGCAGGTAATACAACATTCGACGAAGAGGACCAAATAATGGATTACACCAGTTAACATCAGAAGCTATCAATAAATAATATTGTAAAATTTCTTGGCGTTTTATTATATCGACATATTACACAACAATATTTTACTCAAATATGTGTTCAAATTCATACAACATTTCAATAAACCGGAAAAATACAAAGGTTTAAAGTTTACAAACTTTAACTGCATTTTGTGGCATAATTCGAAAATGTTGCGTTCGCCCCTTCTCCACCGAACGCGTCATATGTTAGCGGCAATAAGCGAAATCAGACATTAAGCTTAATGCCTAGGCAATAAGCTGAAAACTAAAAAAATGCATATAATCAGAAGTATAATGCCTATTTATATATCTATAATAATAAATATAACCTAACCTAACATAACAACATAACATAACATAACATAACCTAAACAGTGAAAGTGACCATTATAACTAATGCTATATGCATTATTATCTTTCAGGTTATTGCCTAGCCATTATCTTAATGCTTGATTTCGTTTATTGCCGCTAACATACATTATATTGGATACAGAAGTTGGTAGAATTCTTGAATCACCTGAAGATCAGGGCCCACAGCTTCAATTACCAAATGATATCTTCGTTAAAACTAACAAAAATATCACGACTTAACTAACCAATCGTCATGGGGAGCCCTAATCTTCAGGTAATCCGAATTCTTTTAGAGTTGAATGATTGGCCGAGATTTGCTTGATCGCTCATCCGTATTATCAAAAAACCAAAAATTGAAAGAAAAACCCAGTGATTTCCCAATTCTCCCATTTTCTTTGTATTCATAGTTAAGTTTTTATCTTTTTCTTAAAATAATGTTCATTAAATATTAGTAACATAACTAAAATAACGCATTATCTACAATAAATATTAATTATAAATATAATATAGAAAATAGAGGGATACTCCGTGTGAGCGAAGAGGTAAAAATGTAAATATCATATATGTAAGCTATCGCTATTACATCAATAGTTTCCCAAAGCATTTCGTTCGCGAATATATTGTTCATATATATATATATATATATATATATATTATATATATATATATATATATAAATAATGCAAATTCACAAGGAAAAAAATGATTCCAAGGTCTTTCGTGTATCCAGAATTACACCTCGTACTTCTGAATACACGAAAGGCCTTGGACTCATTTCTCTTTTTCTTTATGGGTTTGCATCATTCATTCATTTCACGTGTTTAATTGTGAAATTCATCCCATATATATATCTATATTATATATATATATATATATAATAATATATAATATATATTATATATATATATATATATATAATATATCCCTATTCAAAACCAAATATTTCAGTAACTTGTCACAACTTACCAAACAAACATTTTGAGTTCCTTTTCCGACAACTAACCTAAACCTGTCTAAACATATAGAAATATTTGTAGAAAAGTGTCATTTTACTACCATTTATATTATTATTATTATTATTATTATTACACTCGTACTCAAAAGGTTTAAATAACATGTTTATTACAAGCTTTTTTAATGGAAAATATACAATAAGGATCAATATATATATATATATATATATATATATATATATATATATATATATGCATGGGTGTTTTTTTTTTAAATAACCTGAAACAAAATTCTTCAATTCTATATTCAAAATTTTATGTAAGAACTTGAAACAAGTCGTGACAAGTATTGTAAACAATTTGGGGGGTGGGGGGGAATAAGTTACAAAAATATTTTACTCAAAAGAAAAAATTATAAATACATTAATACACTGAAATACATGCATTTAAAAACTGTATTTAAAAATACATTTGTAGTGAATACTCTTATTTTAGTTTCAAGTTAAATGTTAATTTTACAGTCTTGAATTTCGGAATAGTATAAATTCATTTTAAATTAGTTACCCCATTATAATTCAATTGTGAACCACATTAATACTAATTTTATGTATACTATATTATTTTATTGTATGTAAACATAATTAATTATATATCACAATTGTCAGTTAATTATTTATATTCAAATATTTATTTTAATCTAATGCCATGTCCATTTTACAAATAAATAATAGAAAACCAAAGGTTATATTTTCCACCTTTGGTACTGTCGCAGTTTCGCCTAACGGACTCAATACGGCTAGTGAGATAATCACTGGTTGGCACTTAACTAGCGGCAGTGCTTATGGCTACATCATCCAGGTTAACCTATACCGGATAGATGCGCTACGGTCCCAAGCCGTAGCTTGCCTAGGCCAACGACGACGACGTAAACCAACAATTGTGACCCCGGAGCTGGATTACCCCTTCTACCCGAACGACTAGGACTAGACTGTAATGTCGTTCGTGCCCATCACCCCCTTCACCCGAACGACTAGGACTAGACTGTGACGTCGTTCGTGCCCATCACCCCCTTCACCCGAGCGACTAGGACTAGACTGTAACGTCGTTCGTGCCCATCACCCCCTTCACCCGAGCGACTAGGACCAGACTGTAATGTCGCTCGTGCCCTCTGCCCCTCACCCCTGCCCGTGCGCTCTGTGCCTGCGCTCGTCTAAACCTCCACTCCTTCGTTGGGAACTTGTCGTCTTGCTTGTACGTTAGCAAGCATAGGAGAAGATGCCTGACGACGCTGGTGCCATCTCCCACTTGAGCGTAAAGCTCCCCGTCTCTGGCCGGGTGATCCATTTATTGGTTCCACCAAGTGGAATCACAATTCAACTTGGGAAGGAACACCGCTAGCAGGACGAAATACGATCATGTTTTGTCCTCTCTACCAGCGAGCATCATCTCTGAAGTCCGGACGTCATCGGTCTGCTTCCACGAGTGAGGACCCATACAACGATCTGAAGTCTGCCATCCTGCGCCGCACCACTGTCTCCGAGCGTGAGAAACTACATCAGTTAATCTCAAAAGAAGAACTTGGAGACCGTAAGCCCACTCAAATGCTGAGGGCTATGCAGTGCGCTCTAGGCGAACGCGCACAAACCTTCGATAAGGACATCTTTAGACAGTTGTTCTTGCAGAAACTTCCTCCATCAGCTCAGCGTGTCTTGGCCACTATGGATCCTGCTACTCAGTTGATAAACTAGCAGAAACTGCCGACAAAGTAGTGGAGATTGACACAGCTCCGGTCAACAACGTGAACACACAATCGGAACTGGAGTTGAAAGTGGAAGAGTTAAGTCAACAACTCAACCACGTTTGTTCTCTGCTACAAAATCAACGGCAAAGAAGCCATTCTCGGTCAAGATTTACGAAGAGGCATCGTTCGAGTTCCGGGAAGATCTGCTTCTACCACTCGAAATTTGGAAAGAAGGCTAGGAAGTGCATCTCCCCTTGCAATTTTTCGTCGGAAACCCCAGCAGCGAGTCCTAATGGCGTCTAGTACTCGCACTGCCAACCTGTTATTCATAAAGGACAGGAACTCTGGTGTCAATTTCTTGGTCGATACCGGAGCATCAGTCAGTGTATTCCCTCAAAAATCTGGTCATACGCACTCGGAATCTCCGCCTCTATACGCTGCTAACGGTTCACGCATACCCACGTACGGTACTCAGTCGCGTGAACTAAACTTGGCCTTCACCGATCCTTCAAGTGGATTTTCATCTTGCTCAAGTGCAGCATCCCATAATCGGCGCTGACTTCCTCCAGCATTTCAAACTCCTGGTGGATCTGACAAGCGACGCTTATGCGACCAGGCCACACTGCTTTCTGTTCTTGCCAAACAGGTTGCCCTTCCGGACGCCTCGAACTCTGCACTTTCCCTCGTTCCCCCTAATTCCATGTACAGTGCCTTTTCCAGCGATATCAGGAATTCTTCAACCAATGCAGATGGTGATACCATTAAGCACCCATTACCCATCACATTACAACAAAAGGTCCCCCTGTTTTGCAAAACCCAGACGTCTTGCCCGGACAAACTGAAAGCTGCCAAATCGGAATTCCAGCTTATGCTGGATCTTGGGATAATAAGACCTTCCAAAAGCAGTTGGTCCTCTCCCCTACACCTGGTCCAGAAGAAGTCAGGAGACGGAGACCATGTGGGGATTACCGATTTTGAATTCGACAACCATCCCGGACCGATATCCGGTACCAAATGTCCAAGACTTTACTTCTCTTCTCCACGGCAAATCTATCTTCAGTAAAATAGACCTCGTTAAGGCTTTCCACCACATTCCCGTAGAGCCTTCGGATATTCCCAAGACTGCAGTTTGTACACCATTTGGGTTATTCGAATTTTTGAAGATGCCGTTCGGGCTACGGAATGCTGCGCAAACCTTTCAGAGGTTATAGATGAGGTCACCAGAGGCTTAGACTTTGTTTATGCCTACATCGATGATTTGCTTGTGGCCAGCTCACGGAAGAGGAACATAAGGAACATCTTTCACTCCTCTTTCAACGCTTAGAACAATACGGTTTACTATTAATGCATCTAAGTGTGTGTTTGCACAGCCAACCTTGGAATTTCTCGGTCACACGATTTCGCAGCACGGAATTACCCCCCTTCAGGACAAGTGTGAAGTGATAAAAAATTACCCTATGCCAATAATCAGCGTGAGTTACGGCGGTTTTAGGTTTGGTAAATTATTACCACAAGTTCATTAAAAACTGTGCCAGTGTTCTTGCTCCTCTACATGCTATGATCACACACAAAACGCAAGGTAACGAAATTGGTATGGTGTAGCGATAGTTTACAGGCGTTCGACAATGCCAAAAATGCTATCAATATGCATTGTCTCTGTCATTTCCTATCAGTGATGCCCCCCTAACTCTGACGGTCGATGCATCAGATGTTGCGATCGGTGGAGTGTTGGAACAAACCATTAACGGTCAACAAGCACCCATCGCGTTTTACTCGAAAAAGCTGCAGCCAGCCCAAACGCGTTATAGTGCTTTCGGACGTGAACTTCTTGCTATTTACTTAAACGTGAAGTATTTTCAACATTTCCTTGAAGGCCGAGAGTTTTGTGTTTTACGACCACAAACCTTTGGTCACTGTCTTCAATAAAAACAGCTGTAACCACTCTCCAGAGTCATCAGGCAACTCGATTATATCTCGCAATTTACCACAGATATCCGCCACATCAAAGGTGTCTTGAACACTCCAGCGGATGCACTTTCAAGAATAGAGATTACTTCTGTTACCCTCAGCTCTACACTGTGGAATGCTATTGCACAGGATCAAGATAAGGATACGGAACTACAAGACCTGCTCAGAGAAGACTCACTCACTCACTTTCCTCAGAAAATGAGTATGCCAGGATTGTCTGTGCCCCTCTATTGCGACGTATCAACAGCTGCTATTCGCCCTTATGTCCCTCCATGTCACAGACAAGCAGTCTTCATGGATCTTCATAAGCCCTCCCATCCTGGTATCCGAGCTTCGCAACACCTGGTTACCTCTCGCTTTTGTTGGCCCTCGATGCGGAAGGATGTCAAACATTGGACCAAAACGTGCCTTGCCTGCCAGCGTGCCAAAGTCCAAAGGCACACCAGGTCCCCTTTGACGCATTTCCGCCCCATCCCAGCGATTTGAGGTAATTCATGTAGACATGTTGCCCTCTTCCAGTGATTCAAGGCCAACGTTATCTGCTCACCTGTCTCGACCGCTTTTCCAGATGGCCTGAAGCCATCCCACTTCCTGATATCCAAGCGACACTGTTGCAAGAGCCTTTCTTCATGGATGGGTATCAAGATTTGGATTGCCGACAAAAGTCATCACTGACCAAGGTCGCCAATTTGAGTCTTCGCTTTGGAAGAAGTTTACCAGCTTGTTGGGTACAGTACATGCGCATACCTGTGCGTATCATCCGCAAGCTAACGGCCTCGTCGAACGCTTCCATCGCCAGCTGAAGTCATCCCTTATGTGTCACGAAGACTCCCATTGGATGTAAGCTTCCACTCGTTTTGCTTGGTATTCGCTCTGCATTTAAGAGTGATCTGAAGACTACAGCGGCTGAACTAGTCTATGGAACAACACTGCGGCTACCAGGTGGCTCTTCACTGCAGGGGATCAGTCATGTGATCCTACGGAATTCGCTCAAACACTTTCCTCTCACATGCAGTCCCTTCAGCTGTTCCCCCTCGATTGACTAGCCAACAGAACATCTTTATTTCCCCAGCCCTCCAGTCTTGCACCCACGTTTTCGTTCGTGTACCTGTCCCAAAACGGCCTCTCCAATGTCCATATGACGGACCCTATGAAGTTCTCCGACGTACGCGCAAATCATTCTCATCCAGCGCGGTTCCAAGGTCGACAAGGTTTCTATCGATCGCCTTAAGCCTGCGTTTTTGGAATCAACCTTAAGCGAGGTACATGTAGCTACCAAAAAGGTCCAGAGGAAATCTGTGTCGTTCGGAACTCTTTGAACTTCCTCTCTGGTGGGGGAGTGTGTAGTGAATACTCTTATTTTAGTTTCAAGTTAAATGTTAATTTTACAGTCTTGAATTTCGGAATAGTATAAATCATTTTAAATTAGTTACCCCATTATAATTCAATTGTGAACCACATTAATACTAATTTATGTATACTATATTATTTTATTGTATGTAAACATAATTAATTATATATCACAATTGTCCAGTTAATTATTTATATTCAAATATTTATTTTAATCTAATGCCATGTCCATTTTACAAATAAATAATAGAAAACCAAAGGTTATATTTTCCACCTTTGGTACTGTCGCAGTTTCGCCTAACGGACTCAATACGGCTAGTGAGATAATCACTGGTTGGCACTTAACTAGCGGCAGTGCTTATGGCTACATCATCCAGGTTAACCTATACCGGATAGATGCGCTACGGTCCCAAGCCGTAGCTTGCCTAGGCCAACGACGACGACGTAAACCAACACATTAATGATACATTTCAATACAGAAGCTACATGTAATATAATAAATACATTGAATACATTAAAAAAATACTTAAAATACATTTCATACGTTTTAAAAATACATATAAATACATTTCATACATTTAATATATTTAATAAACAATTAAATACATTAATACACTTAAAGTAAAATGAGAAATAAATTTAAAAATAAATTCCGTTGTACGCAGTAGTATGGGATGCAAAGTTTTGTTTGAACTTAATGAGAATATTCTCATTCTGAGGTAACGTAATTGTTAATCGAATTTCTGAGATTAAATCTATTTAACTCATTTAGAAAATGAATATTAAATTATATACATTTCCAATTAAGAAGACGTTACCTTCCGATAATCTCCCTCTTGACTTTCGCTCTCAAAGGCTTTTGGAATAAGATTGCTACTCCTTTCGGTGGGAATAGTTATGACAGTTGCGGGAATTATTTTTCAGAAGCAAGTTTATATCCTATCTTGATATTATTATTTATGGAGCACCTGGTGGTCATCTACATACGTCAAATTTGTAAATTTTTTATAAGGTTTTTCATGGAACATCAGTTTGCATGTCAACATTTGGATAATAAAAGGCAGGTATAATTTTGTTTGCTTTTTTGTATTCTTAATCTGTTGCAAAATGTTGATTTTTATAATATTTACATAATTTGGCTTGTTTACTGTAATGTTTACTGTAATTTACAGTATCGAAAGAATACTATTTTATATTGCTATAGAGTAAAGCAAATGGCGTCCCAAACTACAACCGTTAAGGTTAAATAGTTTCAACAAATAATAATAATAATTATTACAATTATAAAAAACAAGGATAGTTAAATGTAAAACCATAGCGATCAAGATAGCGATCAAGCCTAGTCTGCTTTTTGGGGCGTAAAAACCTAAGCTTAAAGAATAATTGGATCACCTGAAGATCAGGGCCCCCAGCCTTCTTTAGTTAGCTTTATAAGGTTATCTAACAAAAATATCACGACTTAACGTAACCAATCGTCAAGGGCGTACAGTTTGACCTAACGATTGGTTAGGTTAAGTCGTGATATTTTCGTTAGTTAACCTTATAAGGCTAACTAACGAAGCCTGTGCGCCCTGATCTTCAGGTGATCCGAATAATTATCTCCCAAAGAATGGTAAATAAACAAAGGTAATTAAGGAAAACATCAACACACACACACACACACACACACACACACACACACACACACACACAATTGAAAAAAAAAGACTTAATAAAATTAATTTATCAACCAAAGCAGTTTGGCGTCAAAATTAAACTTAAATTCTAATTTAAGAAATCGATTGGATACGAGAGAAACTCTCTGTTTGGTGGTCGCAGCTGAACTCATAACCCCCTCCCCCCCCAAAGACTGTATTAAATCCCCCATTATAGCCCAACACCAAATTCGGGGATATAGTTTATTTAAAGAGACAAAATGAATCGGCAAACTTGCTAGAAGAAGAATTTCTGTGGAAGCCATTTTTCCACACAGAAATTCCTCTTGAAGGGGATCGGAAGGAAGTAATCAACGCCATATTGTATTTACTACGCTTACGTTTACGTAACTAGTCTGTGTAACATATATTTATGACATCTACAAAACCAACAAGAATCGGCATCGGCATCGGTATCAGGAATCGGTGAAATTTTGGTGTATATATATATATATATATATATATATACACAGACCGTGCATGGAACAAGGAACTCTTCTGGGAAAATCAAATCCACTGTAATCCGAATAAGTAATGGTAAATGACAAACACTATAGCTTTTTCTTTTTCATGATGTTAGCCCAACGTGGGCAACGGGTCACTCTCAAAGAGGCCCCAAAAATATTGCTTCCCTCACCACCTATCTGCAAAGCAGAGAGGATCCAGCTTTGGAACAGGATCTAGGGGTTACAGCTATACTTAGCCTACTATATCCAGAACCTCAATATAAACAAAAGACTCGTTGCATCCTATCTGCTTTGCAGATAGGTGGTGAGGGAAGCAAAATTTTGGGGCCTCTTTGCGAGTGACCCGTTGCCCACGTCCGGCTAACATCATGAAAAAGAAAAAACTATAGTGTTTGTCATTTACCATTACTTATTCGGACTACAGTGGATTTGATTTTCCCAGAAGAGTTCCTTGTTCCATGCACAGTCTGTCTGTATCATGAAAGAGCCTCAAGGGGACCATTCTGAGTTCTATCCCATATATATATATATACAGGGTGTCCCGTAAGTCTGGACCCATAGGGAAAAATAATAAAATTACAAAATAGTCCAAAAATTTATTTATAATATATTTTTTTATTATTTTTATTATTATTTTTATTATTTTTTTATTATGATCTTACTCCGCTGGAGTTTTATTTGTGGGGCCACTTGAAAGCCAAAGTGTACGAGGTCAAACTTCAGAACATTTTCCACCTTAAAGCACGCATTGTGGAGGCGTGTCAAGAAATTTCTGCGACTGTGATTCAGAAAGTGCTGTCGCAGTGGAGATTGCGTCTTCAACTATGTGTGCGACACAACGGCGGACACTTTGAACAGATTATGTAATAAATTTTTGGACTATTTTGTAATTTTATTATTTTTCCCTATGGGTCCAGACTTACGGGACACCCTGTATATATATATATAATATATATATATATATATATATATAAATCCGAAATCTGTAAATTATAAAACAAGCGATAATATATATATATATATATATAATATATATATATATATAATATATATATATATATATATTATCGCTTGTTTTATAATTTACAGATTTCGGATTACTGTATTTATTTTCTCGCGATTTCACTTAATTATTAATTGATTAAGTATTATTATTAATTAATATACACACACACGCACACACACACACACACCACACACACACACACACATATATATATATATATATATATATATATATATATATATAGTATATATATACTTGCCTCTTCATTTATGTATCCTTTAATTAATTAATTTATTTGTCTTTTTATTTTTTATTTTTCTATTTAAATTTAATGGATTCTTCGTGTATTTCAAAGAAGACGTTTTTATCACAGCGATCAACGTTTTTTTTCCGAACTTTAAAAAACGGGTTTTTTATTTTTCGAAACGTTTCAATTATTTTGGAAGGAAAAAAAAATTTAAATTTGGATCCCTCGCAATTAAATTAAATTTTTAAACGTAATTGCTTTTAGTCTCTTATTTGTGTATATGTATATATATGTGTATATATCAGCCAATTTTCTCTCTCTCTCTCTCTCTCTCTCTCTCTCTCTCTCTCTCTCTCTCTTCTCTATATATATATATATATATATATATATATGAAAATTATTTCACGAAAGTAACACGTGAAAAATATTTATGATGAATAAAACCACGAAGGAAAGGAAACACAAAATGGTGCTCAAGCGCTTTCGTCTAATGACATCCTCAGGATGTCATTAGACGAAAGCGCTTGAGCACCATTTTGTGTTTCCTTTCCTTCGTGTTTTATTCATCATATATATATATATATATACACATTTCAACTGCAAAGAACACGCAGTATAATTAACGTAAAGAACGACGCTTGGATAGAAGAACATTCCGCGCAAGATGAGGAGGGAGAACGAACAAATGAAAAAATGAGGTAACCACCCGGGAATCGAACCCGGGATCTTCCGATTGCCGGTCAGATAGTGGTTATCATATCTGACCGGCAATCGGAAGATCCCGGGTTCGATTCCCGGGTGGTTACCTCATTTTTTCGTTCTCCCTCCTCATCTTGCGCGGAATGTTCTTCTATACAAGCGTTGTTCTTTACGTTGATATATATATATATATATATATATGCGCCTCGGTGGTGTAGTGGTTAGCGTCGCTGACTACGAATCCATCGGCCCCGGGTTCGAGACTCGGTGACGGCAGCCGGCGCGCAGCAAAACCCAGCTGTTCATCCACACAATAAAGAAAGTGGTTGGTAGATAAATGGGTGGCCTAGTGGTTAAGACGCTGGGCTGCTGGTGGGGCGTGGTTCGAATTCCACGTTAAACTGTAGGTCTAAGGTGGAGTGAAAAGCTTGACCTTCGTGCGAATGAACAATTCGAGCGGAAGCTAACCAAAAGTTACCAAAGGTATATATAAACTGATTAGATGGAAATTTCTAAAATGAATTAAGTCTGAATTATATATATATATATATATACACACACATATATATATATATATACACCCACACCCACACACACACATATATATATATATTAGTGATGTAGGTCACATTCGCATCCGCATCCGCATCCGCGGAACATCCGCACATTTTCTCGCATCCGCGTCCGCATCCGCACTTTGGACTGCGGATGTCGTGCGGATGTGGACCGTTGAGATAAAACGTCATTAATAAGCGGAAATTATCAAATTCTACTATATTAATAGAACTAGTTCATTGTGCGCAAAAGTGATGCAAGCGACAAGACGAGAGGCTGTTCTTGTATGAAGTTACTCTCTTGCAACCTACTTAGATCCACGTTACAAAGCTAAGTTATTTTCACCTAGTACATTAGAACGAGTTAAATCATCACTTGGCAAAGCAGTTGAAGAGCTTCAATCTCTTGAATCTGTCACTTCGCCACCCACCAAAAGAATAAAAGTTTCAGTGACAGAACCAACACCTTCAACAAGCAAATCTATCAGAGAATCTGTCTCTCAGTTTCTTGAGTCAAGCAGCAATGACGAGACCTACGCGATGTCAAAAGATGTAGTAAAAATGATCGAGAGCTATCACCAAGAAAAACGCCTGGCTGCATGTGACAATCCTATTAGTTGGTGGAAAAATACGCAGAATATCTATCCATACTTGAGTAAACTTGCGAGGAAACATTTAGCCTGTCCTCCAACAAACGTACCAAGCGAGAGATTATTTAGCAGTGCTGGATTAATATATGATGAAAAGAGAAACAGACTGGCAGCAGAAAAGGCAGAAAAGTTAATGTTCCTTAAGCATAACCTTCCTATAATTAAGTTTGAACATTAAACGATGAACATCTTAGTTTACTTTATTTTAATTACTCATTTATAAATATGCCTAATAAAACTTTAAACTTAATATAAATAGTTATCAAGCTAATTAAAGATCTCTTTCTATAAGGGTGGAGGAGGAGGTTGGGGAAAGAGGTCGGTGGGGTGCATTTGAGTTGGGTTCACGTCCCGCATCCTGGTAACACAATTATGGTTTCTAATTGTGGCTGAAACTCAACAAAATATAACGAATTTATTTGCAGACGAATTCACTAATTGATTTCTATATTAGTTAGATGCTTGATATTATTTTATATGTTCAGAGAAAAGTACAGCAATTATTGTACATTAATAAATTATACTACATTATAGCTACAGCTCTCTCTATATAATAACTTATTATATACGTTAAACACAACAAATCTCGAATATATCCTAAAAAATAACGAAAATGTAGACATCCGCATCCCCATCTGCGGATGTTGAAATCAAACATCCGCATCCGCGGATGTGAAAAAAATGACATCTGCTACATCACTAATATATATATATATATATATATATATATATATATATATATATATATATATATATACAGGGTGTCCCGTAAGTCTATATATATATATATATATATATATATATATATATATATATATTATGGCCCTACGAATCACAATTTTTTTTCGAATCGAATCTCGAATCAAATCATCCCAAACAATTCAAATCGAATCGAATCTCGAATCGAATCAACTGTATAGATTAGAGCGTTACACACAATTAGTAATAAGCATAAAAATTAATTAAATCTTCTTGAGAACAAAGGACAAAGTAAATCCTTCTAAAAAAAAATGTATGAATTATTTGATAATGAGGAGGAAAAATGGTATTAAAGTATGATAAAAGTGTTCGTGCACAAGAGATTGGTCTCAGTATATACAGTAGATTGAAATTATAATCTAAGTAAAAAGAAAACTGTTTATTTACGAAAGTGCCCTTCAAACCAACATCACTGATGTTGTTTACCGAACTTAATGGAGATTCGAAAATATCGAATCGGAGCCCAAGCTATCGAATCCTCTCTCCCGATTCGAAATCAAATCGAATCTCGAAGCTTCCCAGGGCCTTAGTATATATATATATATATATATATATATATAAAGTACGTTGAAGACGAAGAGTTTTGAAGTTTTGAATGTGTGAAAAGCTTCTTTTCTTTTTTTTTTTTATTTAATTAAAGTTTGAACGGTTCTCCCTCCACTAAAGTTTTCCCTTTGGCCTTTTCAGACTACAGCAGGTTGACGCCGGAAGATACACGTGTCGTGTGGATTTTACCATGGCCCAATCGTCTACTCGAGGTGTTCTCCTGAAGGTTGTGACGCCAGTGAATTCCTTGCAGATTTTGGATTCCCAGGGACGCAAAACGCCTTCCGTTATCGACCCAATTCCTGAAGGAGGAACTCTTAATATCACCTGCACCGCTAAAGGAGGTAATATACTTCTTTTCCGTTGTTTGCATATTGTTTCGGAAAAAAGTTCGCCTAGAAATGTCATATTTCTAAGAAGTATAAAAGTTACTAAAAACCAATATCCGTTTCCTCTGAATATTTTATACATTTTGGTAACCAATAAAATTTCGAAATAAAAACACAGTCATTTACTAATTAGTAATTTCTTCACGTTTTAAAAACTTTAATTTATAGGCGACCTTTTTTTTTTTTGTTTAACCAAAATTGTAAAATAATTTTTTATTTTCGTATGTTTAAATCCAGTGAATGAGAGAAAAATATAAAGAGAAAGGATTTATTCCGTTGTAACGAACGTAAAGTCATAAATAACAACCGACTTTGATGTTCTACGTCTGGATAAGAATACATACCATTATTTATGAGGCTTAAACGTTATAAAATGGAAATACTGCACGTACTGCTCAAGATAAGTAAAGAAAAATACAATCTCTGAAAGCTTTTTATAAGGTCGAATTTTTGTTTTTGTTTTTTTTACATTTTATTATAATTAAGATTTGTGTCTCTTTTCGATTAAAGTTATTAAATAAAAGAAAATACCTTTAAAAAAAAAATTTAGACTCACCTGCCATATATTCTTAACTACAATTTGGAAGCCAAGTTCGAGGTGATAAATACGGTACTAAGGCGTAAATAGAAACAGATGGCTCGAATGAGGTTCTCCGGGAGGAGGCAGAAAGGAGTGAAAGGGGAATTCGAATGCAAATCTAGAGCAATGAATGTCGATAAAAACATTGTAAAAGAACGCTGAAAACATCATTGCAACAAATAACTGGAAGCAGTTTCGAATAAAAATCAATTTGAAATAGACATTGTAGTTTACGTACAGGGAATTCAGATGCTGCGCGTCCATACAGACGTGTCTGTGTAACGACATTGGAAGACGACAAACATCGGAATTCAAATAACGAAGAGTAGAATTAAAAGAATTAACGAAATTGTAGCGCACCTTTATTACGAGTACTCTCCAAGGCTGTTATTGCAAACTTTTCATTCAAACTAAATTGGCTCTCGTTTCGAATTAAACTTTCTTTCTTTCTCTCCAATTCTCTCTCTCTCTCTCTCTCTCTCTCGGTATGGGCCGCAAGGCCTTTTGAGGTACTTCTTTTCCTTGTAACTCTCTCTCTCTCTCTCTTTGTTACTGCTGGGATAATTAAAAATACACTAGTTTAATAAGAGGAATCTCACCGAATGGACCCAAAGGTCTTTGAAGCCTTCTCTTATCCTTGTAACTCCTTGTAACGCCTTGTAACCTTCTCTCTCTCTCTCTTTCTCTCTCTCTTGATCTTAGGGTCTTTGTTAGCTTGTACTTCTCTCTCTCTCTTTCTAAATGAAATCGTACATAGTTACTATGTTCTCTTTTAATACCCACAAATAACAAAGTTAATAAAATCTCGCAATTACTCGTACAGCATTTGAGTTATAATAACGGTATACGTGAAATTCGAAGGTGGGGAGGAGACCCAGTTAACCTAATTGGAGGCATAATAGACCCTTTATTCCCACCCAAGAGTCTGCCGATGGAGCCCCCAAAAGTGAAAGAAACTACAATAAAATTAGGATTGGGTGTAGTTTCTGAATTCAAAAAAGATTGTGAAAGATAAGCAAGTAAGGGTAAAAAGTTCTTAGTGTGCGTTTTCGTTTTGATATATGACGATAATGATAATGATAATCTTTATCGGGAGGGGTAAATCCCATAAAAAAAAGTACAATATTCATTAAGGGAATTAAACAGTACGACTAATTAAACAAAATATTGAAAAATTGAAAAAAATGAGAACTAAAAATGAAATAAAAATAATGTAATGAAAAGAGTAAAAATGAAAATAATAATAAAAAACACACAAAAAAAAAAAGTACATGTAATAAAAATACCAATGTTAGTGTTCAGTGGAGCTACGTACAAATGCTTTTTATAACGCATTTTATGTCGGCATCTATAACCGTTATGACGTGCTAGGAGATGGAGGTGTTTCCAAGTTAGTAAGAAGCGTTCGTATTCTACATAGCTAACGCCTCTATATGAATCACTTTATATTTTTGGAAATGTACAATTATATTCCATCTTTACTTCATCGAAAATGGAATTAGGTCCTTCAATTTAAAGATATTTGAAGAGTACACTCTTAAAAACTAGCGAGTAGTTTTACTCCAAACGTCAAATAAGCTGTGATCTATTAAGTAGTGAAGCTTACCATATCACTTAGGTGAACTTTAAGATTAAGAAGTAAAAAAAAATTACTTATTTTAAAAATTATCAAAGTAATGTAGTAATTTTAACTACTAAATACTTGCAGCTAATACAACTGTCTTTTTCTGGCAAAAATGTTAATATAGCTTATAAGGACGTATTTAAAATAGAATTTAAAAACAGAAAACGTATTTAAAACAGAATTTAAAAACAGAAAACGTATTTAAAACAGAATTTAAAAACCGAAAACTTATTCAAAACAGAATTTAAAAACAGAAAACATATTCAAAACAGAATTTAAAGACAGTAAGCGTATTTAAAACAGAATTTAAAAAGAGAAAACGTATTTAAAACAGAATTTAAAAACAGAAAACGTATTCAAAACAGAATTTAAAAAACAGAAAACGTATTTGAAAACGTATTTAAAACAGAATTTAAAAAGAGAAAACGTATTTAAAACAGAATTTAAAAACAGAAAACGTATTCAAAACAGAATTTAAGAAACAGAAAACGTATTTGAAAACGTATTTAAAACAGAATTTATCAAAGTTATGAAATAAGTGACCCCAAATAAACTCTTTTTAAATACCAGTAAAACAAATTTCAGAATTTTTAGTAACAAACGAAGTGTATCTTGATGAAATGAATGTTGATGATATCGCTCTAAAGGAATGTACTGTAACGAAATTCTGGGTGTAATGCTAGACAAGAATTTGAACGTGAAGGACTATCTAAATTAGGTCTCAAAAAATATTTTTTCAAAGAGCGTTGCTCTAATGTTTAAACATAGACATGTTGTCCGTAAACAGGTTTTATTAACTCTGTATCATACTCTTGTTCTTCCTTACATGACGTATTACAATCTTGCTTGGGGAAATTTCACTGACAACACTTTAAACAGTATCTTTGTCACCCAGAAACGAGTATAAGATTATTATCTGATGTTGATTTCTATGATTATTGAAGTGCATTATTTAAAAAACTACTAAAGCTTAAAGATGTGATCAATCTGGCACACTTTATTTTCATTTACAAATGTATGAACAAAATTATTAACTTACAATGGGTAAATAAATATTTTGTAACTCATCAAGAAATCCACTCGTATCAGACCAGAAATAGATCAAAAACTTGTTCTTCCTCAATTTAGATTGTCTTCATCTCAAAAATTACCCATTTTTGTTGGATTGAAACTATGGAGTGATTTAAGTGCTAATATAAAAAAAAAAAAATTCTAATGTAAATTCATTTAAAAATAAGTTTAAATTTCTTTTAATAATGGAAAACTGATAAGTAATTTAAGATTAACTGTACATTACTGTAGTACTTCTTCATTTCTACTGTATTGTACATTACTACTCTCATTTCTCATATCAATTCTTTGCATTGTATTTACATTCTATCCTAATGACTTACTGTAAGATTTAATATATCCTGTATTAATAATAATAATAATAATAATAATAATAATCTTTATTCAGAAAAAAACATTACATAAGATGTACATTACATCCTTATAGGTTTACACAATGTTGACATTAACGTTTGAGTTTGTATCTTTAGTGACAAGTAGTTTAATTACAGTATTCTTATCTGAATATGCCGTTGAGAAGTATGACATAATTCATTACATAATTCATTTATAATTTTCAACTGTTAAATCGTTTATACGTATTGGAAGTTAATTAATACTTTTAGTCATGATTTCTATATATTATTTCTATACATTTCTATATATTTAGTATTTCTATATACAGTATATATTTCTATATATTACTTAATCACAACTACGTATGAACCGATATATTTTACTTCTAATTAATTTGAGAGCCCAGTAAAGCCTAAAAAGCTTTATAAGGGTCAAATTAAATAAAATACGAGTAAATAGTCCAATTGACAATTGTTCAACTGTGTTATTGTGACAGATCAAAAAGTGTGATATTTATTTTGTAAATAAAGAATATTTATATTGATTGATCTTTTATGATCCAGAGTTTATTTCATCACGTCACATCACCTTTGGTTAAAATAAATCAATAATTTTTTAAGAGTTGAATCATAATAATTTGTAAGACCAGAAACTGGTACAGCGCTCAGGCCAACAACTCGGCCCATTGCGCTAACTTTCGGACCATTATTACAGGCACTACTGGGAGTCGAACTCCCGCCCTCATCAGTCTTTACTTCGCTTATAGGGAAACAGTGTTATTCACTGAACTATAGGCACTAGATTTTTAAGCGTATATATATAAGTTATATATATGTATATACAGTATATATATATATATATATATAATGTACAAACACCTCCTTTACATACGATTTCTCAACATTTTTGTTACGATTTCTCACACATATATAACCTTCCCTTATACTCATTTTCCTCTTGAAGAGCGCACAAGGTGTTCCAACAAAATTGAAATTATTGAGAATCGATTTGCAGTCGTTTAGATGCGTTCAACCACTTTCATAAAGTCTCAAACTATCTTCTGCGAGATGACGCAAACGAAATATCCTCACAGTCTAATGTGTATATATATATATATATATAGAGGATGTCCCAAAAACATGCCCCTATTTTTATTTGCCCCCTATTTTATAATGGATGTATATTTTATTATTGGGGTTTTTATTCCGCATATACCAATGCACGTACTTATACTATCTCTAGTGGCTGAACCCTCAAACAATGATGACACGTTTGCAGCTGGAACAGAAAATCAAGATCGTTGAGTGATTTCATGTGACAAATTCTGTGACGCAGGTGCAGAGGAACTTTTGCAGAGAATATGGATGTAGCGATCCAGCCGATAGAAAGTCAATATCACGAATTGTTAGACGATTTCAAGCAAAAGGAAATGTAAGCAATCAACATAAGGGAAATAGTGGTGGGCGACGATCCACAAGAGCTGTGCAACACGTACAGGGGTTAGACAAAATAATATGAACACCTTGATAAATGGCGGTTTTTATTCTTAATATGGAGTTGGTCCTCCTTTAGCGGCAATAACAGCTGCAATGCGTCGGGGAATTGATTCATACAGCTTTTGGACAGTGGCTAGAGGAATCCTGAACCATTCTTCGAGCAAACCCTGCTCCAGTTCCTCCAAAGACGCCGGCGGTGGGAATCGGCTTCTGACCTGCTGCTCCAACTGACACCACAGATGCTCGATAATGTTAAGATCCGGGGATTGTGGAGGCCAATCCAAGCGTTCTACTTCACTAACATGCTCTTCAAACCAGTTTTTAACGACCCCAGCGGTGTGGATTGGTGCATTATCATCCTGGAAGACCGCGCCGCCATTGGGAAACAGCGTTTGGACCATGGGATGGACCTGGTCAGCCAATATTGACAGATAGACCTGGGCGTTAACCCTACCATGCAGTACTACAGCTGGGCCAAGAGTATTCCACGATATTGCTGCCCAAACCATCACAGATCCGCCTCCATGCTTAACGGTTGGGGTCAGGCAGTCGGGGTCATAAGCATCTTTAGGCTGTCTCCAGACGTAAACTCGACCAAAACATGGAAATAGCGTAAAGGAGGATTCGTCGGAGTAGACTACATTCTTCCACCGGTCCATTGACCAATTCTTATGGTCATTACACCATTTTCTGCGCGCTCAATGTTGATGTGCGAAAGGAAGGGTTTGGCAATTGCAGCCCTCCCATGGTATCCAGCTCCATGGAGCTCGCGACGTACAGTTCTGGTCGATACCGGGCTTGCAAGATGCTGGTTAAGCTCTGCAGTCACTTTTCGAGCTGTGGTCTTATGGTTCTTTGTCACAATGCGCTTTAGCACCCGGCGGTCTCGATCACACAGCTTTCTTGCGTCCACTATTGCATTTGTCGGTGCTTGTCTTTCCATGGTTTTGGTATGCAGACATGACCATAGAGACAGTTCCTCTGGATACATTGAACATCTGAGCGGTTTTCGTCACCGATGCACCAGCCATCCGCGCTCCGACAATTTGCCCTCTTTGGAAGTCTGACAGGTCTTTCATAACTGCTAATTCATAATTCACTCAGATCTGTAAAAACAACGTGAGGGTTATAACATGACGTATACACTCTCTGTTACGCATTTAAATAGGTTTGCAGTCACTTGACCGTTTACTTTGTGTCTGAGCAGTCCGTAAAGATAACCGGTGAAATCGGCGGGTGTTCATATTATTTTGTCTAACCCCTGTAATTATGGTTCATGAAATTATTGCGCGCAGTTCGTGAAAGTCAATTCGACGTTTGTCAGCGGAAGTAGGTATTTCATGGACATCTCTCCATCGTATATTTCGTACCGAATTAAACCTTTTTCCTTACAAAATTCATTCACAAACTTCACTGACTAATGTTCAAATACAAAAACGAATGGAATTCGCGACATGGATGTTAACAAAACTAGAAAAGATCGTGAGTTTTTGAAATGCATCCACTTCACTGACGTTATTATGTACATCTGTCTTGGGAGATTAATAAGCAAAACTTTCGTTACTGGAAAAGTCATACTGGCGCTCCAATAGAGTTTCCACGTAGTGTTGCTAAACTCAACATTTAGTTCGCTGTTGGGTGATATGGTGTAGTTGGTCCCCTCTTCTTTGAGAATGAAACTGAAAAAGCAGTAACGATAACGCAAAATTCATGGCATCAAATGTTGCAAGATTTTTACTTACCACAACTAATTAGTATGTCCCGTAGAACAAGTAACTGCATTACTCCAAAATCACAGTGGTTTCAGCAGGATGGAGCACCTCCACACACTTGGGAAGCTCGCAATTTTTTGAGAAAGCATTTTTCCGGGCGA
Organism: Bathynomus jamesi; assembly: GCA_023014485.1. Taxonomy (NCBI): domain Eukaryota; kingdom Metazoa; phylum Arthropoda; class Malacostraca; order Isopoda; family Cirolanidae; genus Bathynomus; species Bathynomus jamesi. The sequence goes on from JAJOZX010014903.1 coordinate 44,349, forward strand.
CTAATCTCCCTTCATAAGCCAATGGAATGGCCCCCATACTCACCTGACCTCGCACCCGCTGACATTTTTTTTTTGTAAGGTTACACAAAAAAGAGGATCTATTCTACCAAACCTAAGACACTTGAAGACCTAAAGACCAAAGTTTATGAAGTAATCACCAACATCACAGCTGGTCTATTTCCAAAAAATACGTCAAACATTTGTGTAAGGTTGAATATAGTGTAAGAAAAAACTGGTGATTACAGTCAGCATGTTATTTAATTACGGTTAATAAACTCTTATGCTTTACGTACCTGTTGCATTTGTCTTTGTGTCTAGATTCCTTTCTCTTTAATTTAGAACATTTACCTCTAAAGAGGACCATTTTGGGTGGGGGTTACACTTGTTGTGTATATATTCACCCCGGTAGCCTAGCGGTTAAGATACACTGTAAAGTTAAGTTGTTCCATACAGAACACCGTCTCTAAAGACTTAATTGTTCCAATTGCCCGATTATTATAGAACGATCTCTTGGTAAAATGGCTTATCCATCTTTCTTTTCTGGCCCGATTTTGAACCAATCATATTTTTAGTGTCGATATAATTGTTCAAAGTCGTTCCAGGAAGGAAAGGTGGTCCAATGGATTCCATAATAGACCATTCATTTCACCAATAAATCGTTTTATAATCGGTCCATCAAATGGAACACTCAAAATTTTAGAAACACTGTTTTGTATATGGAAAAATTAACTTTACAGTGGGCTGGCCTGCAAAGCTTCAGGTCACTGGATCGAGTTCCAGCTCTTCCTTTGTAGTTTAAAACTTCCTTGGTGGGTTGTAGTTCAAATATCACGTTAAAGTATAGGTCCAAGGTGGGGCGACAAGTTTGACTTTCTTTAGAATGAACAGCTCGGGAGGAAGCGTAAACCAGGATTAAATCAGGGTTAAATCAGAGTTATATATATATATATATATATATATATACATATACTGTATATAAACAAGATGTTAGACAATCTCGATATGTGCATCATTTGTAGCTCGGCACGCATCCAATCGGTACATTACCTCTCGTCAGGTGTTTGTCAGCATGCTAGGAGTAACGGTGTTAATGAATGTTAGGTCGTACGCTTGTTGTTGTTGTTGTTGCATTGTTGACGCTAGTGTGAATAGGGCTTCATACACTACTTGCTGAATCTGGCTACTATCTATCTGTTGGAAAGCATTTTATTATGCTTATATCCCTTCGTTTAGGAGAGGCGTTTTTCGGACACCCTCAATAAATATATTCCAAAAACTTCTTTCTAAGAGTGGACACACACACACACACACACACACACACACACACACACACACACACAAAATATATATATTATTAAATAAATAAATAAAAACAAAATAATCGATAAGCTTGCATTATTTCATCTGAAAATATTTGAGAGTCAATGTTTTGGACCTTGGCCCCTTCTCGAGACTAAAATTATTCTAACTTAGAATCATTTGCGCCACGAAGTTACGCAAATAGATATTATTATGAACTGAAATATAAAGATTTTAAAGTGTTTTCTTCAGCGAGACAAGACCTTTTGGATCACCTGAAGATCAGGGCCTCCAGCCTTCTTTAGTTAGCTTTATAAGACTAACTAACGAAAATATCCACAATCTAACCTAACCAATCGTCAGGGGCGTACAGTTGACCTAACGACTGGTTACACTGGGGAACAAATTTCAACTTTTTGTCTATTGAATTAGATTTGACAGTTAGTTCTAGGTAATTTGGGTGCGCTGAGCACGAATTTTTACTTGGTTTTGCTCTATCAGGTCCTGATTTTGCTCAACACCCCTCCTCTTTCGTCGTATTCATAAAAAGGTTTTTTTCTCAATACTCGCTAAGTCTTTTTGCAGTTACACATTATGCAACTAGGTTTTTATCTAGGTATTTGTACCTATTGTTATGGTATTGTTGTATTATGTATATTTTTATATGTAACACCCTAAAAATATTTTTAATTTTGTCATTTTTAACCCATTTTAATATTAGTAAATTAAGCTAAAAATATCATAGAATTCTAAAATTTTCTCGAGCGTTCCTGTTCTCTGTAGAGTATTCTAGAGGGACAACTAAAATATATAAAAGCGACTCGTTTCCAGAGTTAATCAGTCAATTCAATCAGTCAGTCAGTCAGTCAGTCAGTCAGTTGAGTTAGTTAATTAAGTTTGGGCATTAACATAATTTTGAATTGGCATATGATTTAGTGAGTAATTTTGTCATCGTAATTTAATATAGTTGATTTAATTAGACGTAATTTATATTGTACCTACTCATCCGTGTTTCTAGTTTAATTTCATAGATTGTAAGTACCTATTTCATAATAAGTACCTATTTAAACTAATTTTTGTGTTTATATTTCAGATTTTCTTAAATTTATATGAATTAAGGGCTTTAAATACCTTTACAAATTGGCAGAACAATCAAGCAATATGTCATCAAGCACTAGAAAGTTCAAATGCAAAAACAACCCTGATTCCTTCTGTTATATATGTGGAAATTTTACACTTCCACATCAACGAGCAAATATAACTGACTTCGTAAAAAGAGCTTACTTAGCTTATTTTGGCATAAAACTGGGGGACCAAGATAAATCGTGGGCGCCACATAAAGCCTGCACTATATGCATTGAAAGACTGCGACATTGGACGAAGGGTTCGGATTCAAAAATACCTTTTGGAGTTCCGATGGTAAGTTTATGATTTCATAAAACTACGTAATTTAATCACTAGTATACTGTAACTTACCTAAATGTAATTGTAACTTAGGTACATAAACAAAAATTTACAGAAAATGTTTATAAGAATCTCAAATATTGCATAAGGTTGAAACACATAGAAATGTTAAATGTTTGGGTGATAACTTTTGATAAAATTCATAAAAACAAGTCTCTCGTCGCTTTTGTTAACGCTTTACAATTTTTTTTCCATATCAGGTGTGGCGAGAGCCTACTAACCACGAGACCGATTGCTACCTTTGCTTTGTCAAGACTTCGGGCTTCACTAAGAAAAATAAACATTGTATCGAGTACCCAAATTTCGACACCGCGATACGACCTGTGCTACATTCAAATGAGATCCCCATTCCAAAATTTAAGGGTCTGCCAACTCAAGAATTAGTTGAAGATGTTCCTGAAAATATTGTTATGCACTTTGAGGAGTCAGACACCGATTTTGACCCCAGCGTATTTGAAAGTCAAAACGATCCGCAAAAGTTTAACCAGGCCGAGTTGAATGATCTTGTAAGGGATCTAAATTTGTCAAAAAAGGCTGCGGAAATTTTAGCTTCAAGACTTAAAGAGAAAAACTTGCTTACTTCAAACACATACATTTCATTTTACAGAAAAAGAGAAGAAGAACTTGTTAAATATTTTAGAACAGAGGATAGTTTAGTATATTGCTACGACATAGTTGGTTTGTTAAAGAAGATGGGGGTTGAGTCTTACGATGCAAATGATTGGCGCTTGTTTTTAGACAGTTCGAAAAGAAGTCTTAAGTGTGGTTGTTGCATAATGGCAATCTATACGGCTCGATACCGATTGGGCACTCAACAAAATTAAAAGAAAAGTATGAACATATAGAAAAGGTTTTAAATCTTATCAAATATAGGGAGCACGAGTGGATCATATGTGTTGACTTAAAAATGGTTAATTTTCTGCTAGGACAACAAGGAGGGTATACTGAATATCCCTGCTTCCTTTGCTTATGGGACAGCAGAGCCAAGGAAGAACATTATTTCAAACAAATCTGGCCAGCACGAACATCACTTACTGTCGGAGAAAAAAACGTAATTAATCCACCTTTAGTGAGCAGAGATAAAATCATATTTCCTCTGCATATAAAACTAGGCCTCATTAAACAATATGTAAAAGCTTTAGATACGAACGGCGAGTGTTTCAAATACATAACTTCAAAATTTCCAAGTTTAAGTTATGAAAAAATCAAGGCGGGAATTTTCGACGGTCCACAAATAAGAACAATGATTAAAGACAGCAATTTTCCTAATGTCATGAATGAACGCGAAAAAAATGGCTGGTTCTCATTCGTGGACTTGATAGAAAACTTTTTAGGCAATTATAGGGCAGATAACTACGAAGAAATCGTAAAAAAACTTTTAAGGGACTACAAAGAGTTAGGTTGCAATATGAGCATAAAAATGTATTTTTTGAATAGCCATCTTGACCAATTTCCAAGTAATTTAGGTGATGTAAGTGACGAACAAGGGGAGAGATTCCACCAAGATATCAAAATTATGGAGGAACGGTACCAAGGCCGCTGGGATTCCCACATGATGGCTGATTACTGCTGGTGCTTGAAAAGAGACCTGCCATCAACAAGCAAATACGCTAGAAAGTCTTACAAAAGAAAATTTTTGCCACAGTGAAAGCTTCATATCTGTTGTTTTTTTTTATTTTAAGTCATTTCTATCGTTATAATGTAATTTTACTGTAGTTTGAACTGCTTGTATTCATGAAACTTGAAAAAAAAATTTAACACATGACTTAATTTTTTAGTCCTAATTTGAAAAATCTGGAAAATGGCACATAGGCTGTCGACAAGAATCAGGACCTGATAGAGCCAAACCGAGTTGAAATTCGTATTCAGCGCACCCAAATTACCTAGAATCAAGTGTCAGTATCATTCAATAAAATACGTGTTGCCCAGTGTTAGGTTAGGTCGTAATATTTTCGTTAGTAGCCTTACAAGCCTAACTAAAGAAGGCTGGGGGCCCTGATCTTCAGGTGATCCGACCTTTTAATCCTAGAATCAATGATTATAGAAAAATAATGAAACGAACCTTAAATAATAATGAAACGTCTGTTCCTTTATATCAAGGGGTCTTAACCTTTTTAGTCTGCGACCCAAATTCTGGTCGCCGGGCCAACTCGACGACCCATACCTTCAAACAGATCACTCGTAATAAATAATAAAATAAATAATACTGTTATAATGATTAGGAATAACATAAATAAATGATAAATGACAATTTAATGACCCAAGTTCGGTTCGCGACCCAGAGGTTAAGAAAGAACCCCTGCTTTATATATTGTTTTACATTAAAAAAAAAAACTAAATATTAGAAAAGTAATGGTTTTTTAACTTTTGAAGCTTCATTATTTTATATATATATTTTTTATCTGTTTCTAATAAGAATTTTAATTCAATTTTTAAAATTATTTTAGTCTTGAAAATGGGCTAATTAAGGTTCGAAACGTTGATCCTAAAAGTAAATATATTTCATACGAAATAATGCAAGCTTTTTTATTCAATGATCTTTTCGTTCAAAATTAGTAGAAGCGCGGGGTAAAAATACCAGACGCTTAAACAATCAATAAAGACAATTTTAATTTTTTTTTAATAATATTTCCCGGAATAAGCACATACACAAACAAACATTATCCGATTTCAGCTTTATATATATATATATACACACACACACCTCGTCAACCTCGTTTAGGTTCTGTGTGTTGGTCTCTCTTCACACGAAGGTCAAGCTGGTGGCCCCGCCTCTAGGCCTGGCTTGGTGGAGGAGCGAGTTGCTCTCTTGCGCTCTCCACCGCACATAGCCAGGTACACCCGGCTCATCTGTTACCGTCCTGAGCCATAGATAGATTATAATTTTTCCGTAGGTTTCGATTAATTTTAAGAAACTTTTACCTAATAATTTTTATTTCTCTCGAGGAGTCGTTAAGGTGTTTTAGGGTGGGACAGACAGACAGACAGACAGACAGACAGCATTAGCCTATTATACAGGGTGCGGCACAAGTCGGTTTACCGAGAATAATGAAATCACATTGAAAAGGATAATATTTATTATTTATGACAGAAATTGTTCAAAATGTCCTCCATCATGTTGAATACATACGTTGCATCTTTGAACCACTGAACAACAGCGCGGCACACTTCTTTATTATTATTCAACGTTTCGAACTCTTGCCGTATCAAAGTCTTCGTGTGATCGAAGTCCCGAGGTTTCTGGCCGTAGACGCGTTGTTTGGTGTCTAATTTTCTGTTCATTATGTAAGGACCCCCCAAAAAAAATAACTGCACAGATTGCAATTTCAACAGTACTAGACAGCAAGCTAGTCAACTTAATACTGCACCCAGCGTACTAAAATCAGTGTTGCCGAGTCAGTTTTGCCGAATTAGTGTTGCCGAGTCAGTGTTGCCGAATCAGTGTTGCCGAATCAGTGTTGCCGAATCAGTGCAGCCAAATATAAAAATAATTTTTCTCGGTATATTAGTTTTTACAAAGTTATTTCATTATTTTCTTTAAACCGACTTATGCCGCACCCTGTGTATATATATATATATATATAAATAAGTAGATTAAATTGATCTTCATAAAGAACTGCCTGATTATATATATATATATATATATATATATATATATATAATTATTATATATATATCCTGAAATTGAATTATATAAGAGGTTTCATTGGGATCATGTTAAATTAATTAAGAGCAATTAGAAGTGACCTCGTTCTAAAGATAAACTCGCAAATCAGGACATGATACAATTTTTTTTCTTTTTTTTTTATTCGCGTAACAAATCCTTTTCTGTGAATTTTTACCAAAAATTTTCTTTCGTAAAAATTAATTCAATTTTTAAAAAAATTATTATTTTTATTATTATTATTATTATTATTATTATTTATAAATTTAATACTGTAATGGCGGATTGCTAGAAAAACGTAGAGAATGGCACGTTATCTTCCACTAAGATTCAAGGATGAAATATCTGTGACTTCTTTCGCTAATTCAATGATTATGTTTTTAAATGTAATTTTTGTCGGTCGTTCTACTCCAAAGGCTTATTTTTCAATCCCAAATAACAATATATATATATATATATAAGACCTTGATTCAGTTTTGAATTTCTAAATTTTCATTCGAGTCCACTCTTATTTATTATTAACATAAGGGCGGAATACCTTCGTGAAACTGTAAACAATGGATGCCATCAACAAAATTAAAAAAAAAAAAAAAAATTATTATTAGTAATATTATTATTATTATTATTATGATAATAAAATAAAATTAAAATAAAGAAATGATTAAAATATTAAGTCGCCTAATTTTTATTATATAATTAAGATTTAAAGGAACATATCTTTAATTAGTTATTTCTTCGCTTATAAATAATTTGTGCGTGATGGTCTGCATAGGTTGAACAAATTCTTTCAAACTAAAAACGATCTTATGTTTACTTAAATTAAGGGTTTTATCGTGTATAGAAAACGTCTTGGAGAGAACTTATCGTACCGGGTGATTTGTTTTTTTAGACATATGACACTTTAAAATGGTTGTATTTTTTTTATTAATTGAAATAAAAGCATGAAATTTTGAATGTACCTTCTCTATATATGGGGAATTAGTCCCCCTAATGCAAAACATGCTCCGTGTGATGTTTTCTCAGCTAAATTTACCGTAACAGGAGTGAGAGGGTAAATTTTATAACAAGTTGGTAAGATTTCGCTTGGGCCTTGCTCGTTGGAGTGAGGTTACTTACTTGTAGCGGTTTTCCACGTGAATGAAATAAAATGAAAAATTGGAAAATTCTACGAGCATCTACGTGAAATATGACGACATTTGCAATGAATCAAACTACATAGGGAAAAAAATTTGCAGTTCTAGAAAATTCGTTCCTCTCTGCGACACAAAAGTTTCTCACGGCCTTATATACTACGTGGCTCAGGAAACAAGACCAGTTTCCATTCCCCAACTGGTCTTCGACCCTTGTACAACGCATCTATTCCTTTATTCGGTACAGTGCACACAAAATCGCCGTTCTCATACGTTCTTAATTTAAATTTGAACTAATTTGAACCTCGTAATTTATTGTAATTAGATGAAACAAAAAACTTTGAACACTTATTCTAGATAAAGCCTTCTCTGGAAGAAGTGGCTAAGCGACATAGGTAAAAAAAAAAAAACGCCAGAAAACGCAGTAAAAAAGTTGCACCAAATTTGAAAGTTGCCAAAACTTTTGAACTTTTTTAAGATATTTCGTTTAAAATAACTTTCAAAAAGTTAAAAAGTTTTGGCAACTTTCAAATTTGGTACAACCTTTAACTGCGTTTTTTGGCATTTTTGTAACTTCTGTCGCTTAGCCACTTCTTCCGAGGAGGGCCTCAAATAACTAAATTAGAATGAAGTAAAAAGGTGAAAAAATAGAAAATAAAATGAATGGCATGAGTGAACCAAGCAAAAATTAATATTGGTGATGGAGATATACAAACCTGTGGCATCTTGAAAGTGGTGTATGTACCATTTTAGAAGCCTCACTTTAATCAGATCGTATTGAATGGATTGAAACAAGTTAATCTGAAGATTGTAAATAGTGTAATTTGAAATAAGGATTTTAATGCTTTTAACTCTTTAGCGCACAATGTTAACTTTACTGATTTGGTTCTGGCTAACGCCAGACGATTTTATTCAATCTCGATAAAAGACCTCTGTGCAGTAAAGGGTTAAATAAAGTTCGATTGTAAATATTTTTGAAGAAACCTACAATGACTGACTAACACCTCTTCCCAGTGAAATGATACAACCCTTACGCGTAGTTCGCCCAGTAAATAAATTCTGCGGAGAATATACTGAAATTTTCAAAATTCAGCAAGAATTCATAATTGGTTGCGAAAGTAACCTGACTATTCAATTGACTTTAAAAGGAGGGTGTATTCGGCCCCCAATCATAAAAAGCGAAGGATTCTCTAACAACTCGTATAAGATTATTTTTCTAACTAATTATGAATTCTTGCTGTTCTTATATTTTTTGAACATCGTCGGTGAACTTTATTCGAAACTATAAAGATGCAGAAATAAATTCGCCAAGAATTTCAACTAAAGAAAAAATTACTACTCAGTATTATTTTCCCTCTTTCTTCCTCTCTCTTTTTGGAAAAAAAAAGAAGATTTAAATAAAAAATTACTAATTATTAATTTATGATGATTTTTTTTTAACTTTAATTTCTCGTGAATTTAACTTCGCAGTTGTTAATTTTGCTAAAAAAAAAACAACAACTTAAATTTTTATTCCAATAACGAAATAAAAAGTAATTTTTTTTTTTTTGGCTGACATTATCCCGTTGACATATTTAATTATTTATTTTCTCAAAAGTTTTTCTTACAGTTAGTTTTTACAGTTAGTTTTACAGTTAGTTTAGTTAAAATGAATTTGAGAACTTGGTTAATTACTTTAAGCCAAAGTGAATTAGGGAAAACATTCTCGCCCTGTTTGCAATACTAAGAGGAAAATATTTGAAACAATCGGACCCAGACCTCTCATCCGTCTTCATTATTCTCGCAGGAAGGCCACAGCCGAGCGTCTCTTGGTGGGTTAACGAAGCCATGATCGACGACTCTTGGACCGAGGTCGCTAAAGGCGTAGTGAGCAACAACCTCGTCATCAGTCCACTCACTAGAGCGCACGCGCACGCCGTTCTTACTTGCAAGGCAGCCCCTTCTATCGTCTCGGTCTCTGAGGCAACAGTAGCTATTGACATGTACCGTAAGTAGTAGTCTTTTAACTCAATTATTCTCAATGCTTTGTAGACATTTCAGGTTTTTAACGTACAGAGGGTTGACAAAGTAAATAGACACCTTCGGGGTTTTTCCATAGTTTTTAATTTGATAATAAAAGTTAATAAATAATAATAGATTTATTGAATCAATATATTTAGAAGCGTGCTGCTTTCCCTTTTCCATTATGTGAACTTGAAAGCACGTTCTGGCATTCCATTTATGACCTTTGCCATTTGTTCGTGGTGTCTATTTACCTTTGTCACCCCTTAGTATTCACGTATTAAACTTAAGCAAACCCAAACTAATCTACATTCTAAATTCTGTCTACTACGTCTACTTTAAAAATGAGAATATAATTGAACTTAGATGTACTGTAACGCTATATAACGCGCGAACGCACCTTTACAGTACTGTTGCAGGACCCTTAATGTAGAGTACTGAAAGAGTAGCTTTAGTTGGTTGAAGGTACATCAAAAGTAATGTTAAATATTTTCTGTAATCCTTTTAAAGTGTACTTTCTGTCGGGGGTTTTCTTGTTCCGAAAGCAACCACTTCATCTACTTTCGATCTACATCTGTTCTACTAAGAACAGATGTAGATCTCGAAAAAGCCTACTTTTTTATTTGCCGAGTACCTTGAAACTCAATTATACTCACATTTTTAAAGTAAACAGAATAGAAAGGATTTATAGCACCTAACCTGTCTTTATTTTAACTTCTTTTTTTTTAAATTTTATACGAATAAATTTGTTTCTGTAGTTTTAAGTTATAGACATTTACAATACAGGGTGACCCAAAAAAGGTGTTTCCAAAAAAAAATTTATGGTATAAGTTATTTCTGGGAACATTTTTCGAGCTCCATATATATATATATATATATATATATATATATATATATATATATATATATATATATACACTCGCATATGTATACTTTACAGTATTAATATTCTTGGAAGAGATCAGCTATATTGAATAAAAAGTCCAAAAGAATTTTGCTGCCCCAACTGACTCAGAGGGGTTAGCTTGAATGAGGAATGACTGAAATAAATATTGACAATTTGGAATTCAAACTTTGTATTTTAACTTATTTATCAGTAAAGAAAAAATATACGTTTATTGTTTTAGTTTTTTTGTTGTAGTCTATCACTTGGTTTGATAGGCATTATGGACGTTTTTATATACGTAGTTTATTGAAATGCATTTGCCAAAAACGGATGTGTAAATGTCTGTTCCTAATCTTGGTCATTTCCACTTCAATCTTCGTCTGAGGATGAGAAATCCGAAAAATGGATGTCAGAGGAGGCAGTGCTGAAATTTCTCACATTTAAGTCATATTTTTTTTAATAGATAATGTTTCTCGTGTCCCGTAATTGCGTCATATCCTTTAACCAATTCTCAAATTAGGAAACTTTTTTTTTTCCCCAAATCTGAGATTTCGACTTCGAACCTTCTCAATTTTGGACGGCGAGTGGGAATTGGAATAGGTTAATAATATAATCAGTGATGAGGGCTAGAAACTGGTAAAGCGCTCAGGCCAACTAATGCAACCTATTGCCCTAACTTTTGTATTAATATTACTAGCACCATCGGGAGTCGAACCCAAGGAACATCAGTGTTTTCATTTCGCTTATAAGAAAATGGTATTAGCCACCAAACTATGGACGCTGACTATGGAATGGGCTAGGTGGGAATTAATCGTGTGAAAACGTATATTGTATTAAAACATAAACAAAACTAATCTTAACACGAGCTTAGGATTAATTTAAAAGCTTAGAACATTTAGATAAAAAGTTATTTTCCCAAAAGCTTTTCGCCAAAGTTCAGCGGATTAAAAGGAATTAATAAAAAAAAAAATAGAAAATCAATAAAACCGGAAATTAAAGAAAAACAACAACTAAAGATTCGTCCAACTGCGTAGATGAACATATTTTTAAATATATTCTTACGTATAAAGCCATTATTGAGATTTAAAATGTTTTAACATTAAAAATTTAGCGGGATCACCTGAAGATCAGGGCCCCCAGCCTTCTTTAGTTAGCCTTATAAGGATAACTAACGAAAATATCACGCCTTAACCTAACCAATCGTCAAGGGCGTACAGTTGACCTAACGATTGGTTAGGTTAAGTCGTGATATTTTCTTTAGTTAGCGTTATAAGGCTAACTAATGAAGGCTGGGGGCCCTGATTTTCAGGTGATCCATTTAACGATATATTAAAAAGGCTCACGTTATATTTCTATATAAATGTCTTAAACTATACACAAAAATTAATATACGGCTGCGGAAAGAAGTTCGTAGAAAAAATTTAAAAAGCCACAAAAATTAGTATTTAGTAATTTTTACAAACATTTTTTTTTGGTGAATTATGTACAGTTGGAAAAAAACGACCGTTCCTTTCGTATGAAAAACAGCATTGGGAGTTGAAAAAAAGTTAGTTGGTTAGTTAGTTATGTCCGTTTTGTCATTGTATCGGACTCCGTCGTAGCCAGTGTCGCAACACCGCTTCCCGCTGTTCAGCGAAGTTAAGCGACATTGGGTCGGATAGTAGTTTGATGGGAGACCGTCCGTTGCGTCCAGATTACGTAGCGACCCGTGGTTTGGATCCTACGTAAAGCTGTAGGTCCCCTCCGTCATAAGACCTTAGATGTTGCGAAGGAGGTTAAACAAACCAATCATTACATTACATTGTATCAGTTTCTCGGACCATTTGGGATGCAGAGATGTTGGCTGTAATGGAGGAGATTGGAAGGAGGTTCTGGAGGTTAGGGGTTATGGAATTGGGTGTCATCGATGGAGAGTTACGAAGTTGGGGGCAGGAGAAATTCATTCTTGAATGAACTGTGTTGTACATTGAAGTATAATTTGGTTCATTTCACGCTATTCCTTGTCGACACGATGGAAACCTCAAAAATAAGCATATTGAAGCGAGGTTACCCCCCCCCCCCCACTCAACAAAATGGGTTTATTATTCACTTTCATTTTAGTATACTCCTCATTTCCGTCATGGTTGCATTTCTATTAGTCTAATTCCAACTGCCCGGTTAGGATACTACGAACCTCACGTTGACTGCTCCAAGTTAAGCGAATAGTTTCGGGCTTAGTTAATTTTATTACTTTCATCCCATGTTATATTACCATTAAAGTAACATTACTAGGTCACTATAAATATCAACACTAATACCTGGTTAGGTTACTATTGAAAGTGATTTAAGCGATCGTATAGGCCTAATGAGAAAAATTAAATCGAGGAAAACATCTCCCGAAACATATCTTTCTTTAACTGCCAGTTTCGAAACGTAAATAAACATGAAGTGCGAAGTAATCGCGTGTTACAGATTCGAAACTGAACGAATTTCCGGTCTCTTATGCGATTTATTTTGTCGTTTTAATTAATACAATCCTCTATTCTCTATGTACGATTTACTTATAGCTTCAGCTTAAAGCTGACGAGTGTCAAAAACAACCAGTTTTATTACCTTTTATAGCTCATGAAAGAGAGAGAGAGAGAGAGAGAGAGAGAGAGAGAGAGAGAGAGAGAGAGAGAGAGAGAGAGAGAGAGAGAGAGAACTCTGGAGCCAGTAATAACAAAAGTGATCGTAATTTTATTACATTTTCACAAAAACAAATGATAATATTAACAATAGTTTTAAATGATGACTGTACCTAATAATTTGTGATCCCTTTCCTGGATTTAACCATGGCAACACAACCACACGGTATGCATCGATTTAACGAAGTTACATAAAACTTCTTTCAGTTGGAATGTTCGTCCAAATTGATTCACAAATTTCTCATAGTTTATCGAGGTCAAAGATGGCATCTTATGTTTCGTAAACTTTTGTCCACGTCCCGCAAGTGTTCTCTTGGATTAAGGGCTGAGAACTGAGATGGACATGCATGGCATAATTTCTAGGACGTTCTACTGTAGCCAATGATTTTGCACACCTTGAAGTGTATTGAGGGTCATTGTCTTGTACGATCTAGTGACCCTGAAACATCCTTTGGACGGCAAGAAGAATACAGAAGTTTGTACCAAAGTGACCATGTACTGGAAACGATCCAAATGCCCTGGAATAGGTGCTGGATTTGCAACAGAAAAAGAAGCTCAAATCACGACGGAATCTAGTCGAGTTTGTTGTCAAACCTAGAATTTATTATAATTCATTATAATTTATAATAAATGTAATAAAATTATGGAATCAATAATTTTTTTCACTGTCTCACTGGCAACAGACGACGTTTGTCCGTCTCTCTCTCTCTCTCTCTATCTATCTATATATATGTAAAGAAATCACAAAGCAACACGTGATCTTTTTAATAAGCAAAGAACCACAGAAAAAGAAAAGGAAACACGAAGTCCGAGCGCTTTCGTGATATATTCACATCTTCAGGGACAAGAAAGAAATTCCTTTTCCCTGTGGTTCTTTGCTTATATATATATATATATATATATATATATATATATATTATATATAATTTAGGCCGTTTCGAAAAATCGAAATTTATGATGGCTCAACGCACACATACTAAAAACGTAAAATGTCATGAATAAAGACTTCATGCAAAATATTAAGACAAGAGCTTATTGTTATCCCACCCCTCAATGCATATCTATTTTACCCCTCATGAGAAAATTTCATTTTTCTGGCAAATATATTTATTTATTTTGTGATGTCCTCTTAAATTTGGTATATAAAATTCATAAATAAAATTGGAAGATAAGTAGGTCATTTTCAGGAATGGTCCAGTAACCCCCCTATATTCTTAGAGAGAATTCTAGAAAATTCTTCCTTCAGGATAACTATTCTAGAATTTCCATTTTTTCCCTTTATGGATTATATGATGTTTTACTTGCTTTTTCATCTATAATTACTGATATTTTCACAAGTTTACTGTTCTAGAAAGGTTACTTCATGTTACTTTACAACTTTCTTACAGTAATCAAGTCATAATATAATTTAGGTGAGTGATTAATGATTATATTATATTATTATTAAGACTAACAGGTGATAAAACTTTTTCCCTCAGAATTATGGCAAAAACCAGAAACAAGTGTGAAGTCTGGTTGGTCGGACAAGTGCTAGAAGAGGGTTTTTCTGAGAAGCAGCTTCCAACTAACAGTGATGTCCTTAAACGTCTTTTTTATCACACTAAGGTGGGAAAGCAAAATGTCTCTGTAACTTGCGCAACTGTAGCCAACGAAGTTATTGCTATGTGGGAAAAAGCCTCCTTAATTACATCCCACAAGCCTTATATTGTCTCAAAGCTTAAAAGGCTTTACAATAAGCATGAAGGGCTGGTCAAGAACCGAACTCGACGAACTCCTACCCAAGAGAAGAATGAAGCAGAATTTGTCACCAGCTTAAAGAAGCTTTTCGATGTAGCTCATTCAGAAGTGGAAACAGAAATAAAATTGCAGGAGGATAAAGATTTTCTTAAGGATCAAAGGAACGATCGGAAAATGATTATGGGTCCAGAAGACAAGGAGTTTTCAAGAAAGGCAAAAGCACGACAGATAAGCATGGAAAGAATGGAAAAACTTCGCAGGAAATCAAAGGAAGAAATGAGGCAATTGACAAAGGTTGTGGATCTCAACCAATGTGAAAATTCCGGGTCAGGAGGAAGTGAAGAATCATCTGGTGATGAATTGTTCTACAGAGCACTCTCATCATCATCTTCAAAAAAGGAGAAGCTTGAACCAGGTGTAATTGTTAGGGATAAAAAGTTCTTGGCTGCTCTGGACCGCACTGGAACATCTGCAAGAGCTGCTATGCACATTGTGGCACCTGCCCTTTCAGCTGCTGGAGTGGAAATTGAAGAGATCACACTTTCATCATCCTCTATCTACAGGTCTCGGCGATCAACACGGATGCAGATGGGAGAAGACATTAAAGCCAGTTTCCAACCAAATACCCCTTTAATAATTCATTTTGATGGAAAGCTTCTTCCATCCATGCATGGGGTTAAGATTGGTGTAATGCCCATTGTTGTGACTGGTGCAGGCGAATTAGAAAAATTACTGTCTATTCCAAAGCTTATTTCTGGAACGGGAGAAGAAATGGGGAGAGCAGTTTTAGATGTCTTGAAGCAATGGCCACAAGTAAATGAGTGGGTAGCAGGCCTTTGTTTGATACTACTGCAAGCAATACAGGTATCCATGCTGGGGCTTGTACCATCATCCAAAAGGCCCTTCAGAGATCACTCCTTTTCTGGCATGCCGCCATATCCACGAGCTTCTTATCACTGCAGTTTTTGACATGTTTTTCTCTTCTTCGGGTCCACAAATTCCTTATTCAATCGATTCAGAGATTGTTGGGATAACATTGATCAGCAGAATTACAAGCCCTATGAACCCAATGATCTCACCTCAGAATCTTTAGATCATTGGATCTTGAAGCACAGAGACAAGCTTATTCTTTCATCAACTCCAAACTTCAAGAGGGCCACACTCGAGGTGACTACGGGAATACTTAGAACTTGCACTTATCTTCCTTGGTTGTCCAATGCCTAAAACAAATAAAGGCTCTGATAGCAGATTCCACTACCCAGGAGCTTACAGCAGAGCTAGATGGATGGGAAGGGCATCTATTCCTTAAAAATTTACTTATTTAGGAACCAATTCCTTCTCACCCCTCATGAAAAACAAACTCTGATACGAATAAACGCCTTTTCAGTGACAGTTTATCTTCAAGCTTGGTATACATCTCCAGTTGGAATTGATGCTCCAGCAAATGATTTGGCCCTCCTCAAGATGCTACATATCTACAAGATCCAGGTTGATAAGGAAGTGGGTGCTACAGCCCTCAAAAAACTTCAGAACCATGGTTGGTACTTGAGTGAGGATCTTGTAGGATTTGGCTTTTTCTCAAACCTCGTGACTGAAGATGATAAGGTTCTAATGCTCCACAACCTTCACCACGCGCCTCCTCGAAAAGTGAGGGCAAGAAAGGTGGACCCCCGAATGTTGCAAAACCCCAATGACTTAAAGATTACCAGTTTTGTCACAACTCAAACACAAGACTTCTTCAAGTGTTTGAAAATAGAAATTCCCAAGAAACTTGAAGACATTGAGGAGCACCGTAATCGGGTCATGGCAGTCAAAGTAATCAACGACTGTGCTGAACGAGGAGTCAAACTGGCTACAGAGTTTAATGAGAAGCTCACAAAGAGTGAGGAAGAGAGACAACTGGCCTTTCAAATCATTGAAAATCAGAGAAAGGAGGTCCCTCAGCCACTGAAATCCCTATATTCTTAATCAATATATGTCTTAAATAGAATTTAAGTCGCTTTGTTTTAAAACATATTTTTCGTTCAGTCTTATATTTGCTCTAATTATCCATTAATGTAAAAGAAGTGCCATCTGAGGGGTGCCTTTTTATCATTCAAATAAAATGATATTTTGTCTATTTGTTTTTCTTCCTTTATATAAAAAAATAAAAGTGTGTGCGTTTATCAAAATTCAATTTGAAAATTACCATATAATCGTGAAACGGTCTAATATATATATATATATATATATATATATATATATATATATATTCCAAAATTAAGAATGAAAGCGGCAGTTTCATTGACAATCGAGGAGAATTGCTCTCTGTACGGGCAGATCTGCTGGATACAGAAGTAATTTAAACACACGAATTCTGTCTGAGCAGTCACTCTCCTCAATTTCAATAGAAACGCGGCCCTCCGTTTAGAAATGGTTTTATGATAGTCATAAAATTATAATTAGTAAGTTTGAAGACGAGGTGGCGTTTTATATTTTAATTTAAAATAAAAGTTTTTTTTTTATCGTTATTATTATTATGGAGTCATTGTAATATTATAATAAAAGCTGATTTATTCATTGTTAAAGTTAAAAATTTTGAAAGTTAAAATTTTTTTAGTTTAAAAATAAAATTAAAAATTGCAGTCTGAAATAAAGTAAAGTCAAACGTTTTAAAATTTTAAATACTTAACTATTTGGCGTTTATATACATAGGGTGTTTCATAACATGTGGGACGACGCACTTTCAGGATGGATTCAGGACCTAAAAACAATGAAAAAAGTTTATATAAACATATGTCCGAAATCGCTTTGTTCCGAGTTACGTGTTCCAATGTGAATCCATCCTGAAAGTGCGTCCCACATGTTATGAAACACCCTGTATTTATTTAGTAAGATTAATATAATACTCGTAACAGCGTACAGCTGTTGGAAAATGTTATCACAGGAAATAAATTCTGTGGAGGAAAAAATATCGGAAAGTTATTATTTACACACACACACCTTGGCTAACCTTGGTTTTGCTTCCGCCCGAATTGTTTATTTTGATGAAAATCAAGCTTGTCACTCCATCTTAGACCTACAGTTTAACGTGGAATCCGAACCACGCCCCACCAGCAGCCCAGCATGTGGAAGGATGAATAGCTGGGTTTTGCTGTGCGCCGCCTGCCTTCACCGGGTCTCGATCCCGGAGTCCATGGATTCGTAGTCAGCGATGCTAACCACCACACCACCGAGTCGCATATATATATATATAACTTAATTTTTCGACTGTATAGTTAGGAATATGACTTTGAAAATGTTAAAATTGAAGATGACAGAATTAA
>JAJOZX010014903.1:65000-71432 GCA_023014485.1 Bathynomus jamesi
CCATCATCATCGGGGCTCGAACCCCCGACTTCAGTATCTTCACTTTGCTTATAAGAAAACGGTGTTACCCACTGAGCTACGGACGATGGCAAATCAGCGACACAGGAATCATTAATGGCTTGAAGAACACTTTTTTCTTTAATATATACACACACACACCTTTGGTTAGCTTCCGTCCGAATTGTTCATTCTGACGAAGGTCAAGCTTTCACTCCACCTTAGACCTACAGTTTAACGTTGAATCCGAACCACGCCCCATCAGCAGCACAGCGTCTTAACCACTAGGCCACCTAGGGTACCCATTTATCTACCAACCACTTTCTTTTATTGTGTGGAAGGATGAACAGCTGGGTTTTGCTGCGCGCCGGCTGCCGTCGGGTCTCGAACCAGGGGCCGATGGATTCGTAATCAGCGACGCTAACCACTACACCACCGAGGCGCATATATATATATATATATATATATATATATATATATATAGTCTATATATAGATAGATAGATAGATATATGTGTGTGTGACTGTCTGTATGTGTATTTTATTATATATATATATATATATATATACACACACACACTTGTATAATGTATATGTCACAATTTAATTAAACTTTTAATCGAAACGTGAATTCAATTATCCGCAGATTTAAATTTTTTCAAAGTAACCTTTAAACTGCCCGAAAGTCTCTTCCTTGCATCGGAGAAAATTTAAATAGCATCTGCATTATTATGGTAATTATGAGAGCGAAAATACTTTTTTTCATATAGCAATTATGTAGGTAAGAGTATCTCTAAATTTAGTTGAAGTTGAATACATGACATACGATACGCAAATTTAATGTGAATTTTATGCATGAATTCGAACCAAGAGAGTCTCTGTTGGTTAAGTATTTTGGATTTGAAAGTAATATATTTGGATTCTATTTTTTTTTGGCGGTTTTTTTTTTTCTTTTTTTGACGGGGGTGAGGAGAGTGTTTTGTGATTTCGTGTTTAGGTCTTAGGGAACAAAAACAACTCGTTGGTTCTGTTTTTTGAGTGAAATTCGCTTCTTCTTGATTAGGGGAATGAATCTATTATCATATTCTGGGCTATACCTCATTCTCTGGATGTGAAATTCAATCGAAAGGTTATATTGGATTTGATTAAATTAAGTTTAGCTATGTTACGTTAAATTTAGGTTATATTAGGTCAAGTTAGTTCTCTATCGTGAAAAGAATGTCCCGTCGACTAAATGAGTATATTTTAAAGCATTTTATGAATAAAAGCCGAATTTACACTCGCTAATTCGGTGTCTCTTCTCACGATTAAAATAATTTAGATTTATAAAGGAAATATTTGGGAAAAATCTGAGATACGAAACGGATTATATGTTCATGCTGCCGATAGTCACATTCTAGTGCTTGTTAAGAACACGAAAATTCAGATTTCAGCATGAAATGAGATATGTCACGATAAAAAAATATATATCAAGGCTATATTCGTGAAATATCTAAGATTGTACAGGTTCATCATACCTTATAACACAACACACACTTAGAAGAAAAATGGTGCCTTGGTTTTAATTAAAGGATGTTAAAAACAATATAACCTGAAAATATGTCATTTCGGTTCATATAAATAACTTTTCTTTGCTGTTTTTAAAAATTTTAAAACATGTTTTTGGTGTTTTTCTGTCAGTTTGATTAACGAATATTTTAAACAGAAACAGGGTGAACAACATGTTTTAGTTCTTTATAATACAACAGAGTTACAAAATTAAAATTTTCTGTGGACAGGCGACGAAGATCTTTTTATAAAATACTTTTAAAACGGTAATAAAATTATTTAAACAAAACGGGCCAATTTTATTTTTATTTTGGACCCATTCCAAAGTTTAATTCATCCATACAGAACATCACCGATATAAAAAATTTAATTGGTTCATTTGGACTGATTATGGAACGTTTTTTTTTGTGTAAAATGGATGGTCCATCTTTAATTTCTGAACCGATTTTGAATCAATTACATTTCCATGTACATAAATTGATCCAAAATTGGTCGGAAAAGAAGAAGGATGTTCCAACGGCTTCCATAATGGACCACCATTCTTTTACCAAGAAATCGTTCCGTAATTGGTTCACCAAATGCAACAATTAAATTTTTAATATCAGTGGTTTGTATGGAACAATTTTACTTTACAATTAACTCACCATTTTTATAAGTGTACTCAGCTGCTAAAAAATCTCCCTTATATAATGACATTGTGTATAATTCACACCGACATTTAGCAAAATGGACTGGAGGTTTTGTTCCCCCCTAAGATGGATATTTTGTTGTAAGATATTTGTAACTTTGGCTAAAATTATCAAAGTATTTCCAAAGGAATATTCGCATCAATGTCAAAAATTAGTTGTATAACACCCCTTTTTAAAGGGGGTGATCCTGCACTAGCAACAAATTACAGGCCGGTGTGTTCATTATTTGTGTTCAGCAAAGTTTTTGAAAAAATTGTAAAAAAGTAGAATTCAGCTATATTTAGAATCCTACAATTTATTATCTCCAAATCAATATGGCTTTCGTAATAATAAAACAACGGAAATGGCTATTTTAAATCTTATGGACAATACAAATATAGCGAAAGAGAACAAAAAACTAATGATATCAATATTTGTGGATTTGAGTAAGGCGTTTGATATAATAGACCATAATATTCTACTTAACAAAATATATTATTTCGGTTTTAGAGGAGCAATCAGTGATTGGTTTAAAAGTTATTTGTCCAATAGATATCATTTTGTATCAGTAAATAAGGTCTGCTCAACTAAAACGCTAGCCAGATATGGTGTACCACAGGGCTCAGTTTTGGGTTTACTGTTATTTTTATTATATATAAATAACCTTCCACGTTCATCTGATATACTTAACTTCGTAATGTTTGCAGATGATACAACTGTCTTTTTCTTGTAAAAATGTTAATTCAGCTAAGAATATATTTAAATCAGACTTAAATACCATTAAAACAAATTTCATGGGTTTTCACTAATAAACGAAATGTGTATCTTGGTAAATTAAATGTTGATGAAATTAATGCAAAAAAATTCACTTTTTTCTACGTGAAGGTCAAAATATGAAAATAAAAACCCACTCTAATAGACAGAGTTTATTTCCACGACAGTTTCGACGCCCACTGGCATCCTCCTCGGGTATCCACCCGAGGAGGATGCCAGTGGGCGTCGAAACTGTCGTGGAAATAAACTCTGTCTATTAGAGTGGGTTTTTATTTTCATATGTTGATGAAATTGCTGTAAAGTAGTGTACTGTAACAAAATTTCTTGGTGTAATGCTAGACAAGAATTTGCAATGGAGTGATCATGTAAATTATATCTCAAAAACGATTTTAAAGAGCGTTGCTGTAATCTTTAAACTTAGAAATGTAGTCCCTAAACGGGTTTTATTAACTGTTTCATACTCTTGTTCTTGATGCTGATTTCATGATCATCCTAGTGCATTATTTAAAGAGCCAAAACTACTAAAACTCAAAGATGTAATCAAATTGGCACATTTTTATTTTTATTTACGAGTGTAAGAACAAAATTATTAACTTACAGTGGATAAATAAATATTTTGTAACTCACCAAAAATTCACTTATATCAGCCTAGAAATAGATCAAAGCATGTTACACCACAATTTATATTGTCTTCATCTCAAAAATTACCCATTTTCATTGGACTGAAACTATCAGATCAGATGATAGGTCGGAGGCATAGCCTTTGCAACGGCCTATGGAATGATTTAAATACTGATATAAAAAATATTGTGAATGTAAATTCGCTTGAAACCCTGTTGAAATCTCAATTAATATTGGAATACTAATGAAAATCTAGGAATACATGTACATTACTCTATTTAGGCCCTACTTATTAATTTCTCGTGTGTATTCTAGGGTTAAATGTATATTACTTGTTACTGCCCATCTCTTATCTCTCATGCTTAATATTGATTTCTTTGTGTAGTATTGGTATCATACCTTCAGTAATGACTTTGTACGTATTTGTTTTATCACAATACCATAATTCACCGTCTGTCCGTCTGGCTGTCTCCTTTTCAGGTTCAAACGGCTGGACCGATTTTCATAAAATTTGGTGACAGTACTCTATGGGATCTATGGAGTGTTTTTAGCAACTCGTTTTTCAGATCGGGTGTCCCCCCCCCCCCCATATAAATTTATGTAAATTTATCCCAAAAATATGTATATGCTAAAACACAAAGCACTTAAATTTCAAGATTTGAACGTTTAAAATTTTCTTAAAATAAACCAAGTTCCAACACGCTTTTACAGAGTTTCATACACTTTCGTGGAATGAAGAAAATCAAGTTGACGAATAAATTTGGAAAAGAATGTAGCCATCAAAATTTTTAGCTACACAACGAAAGCCATGATAAGTGAAAAAAATGTGACACGTTGTATTTGAAACTTAAGTGGTTTGCGAGCTTCAAATTATGTGAAGTTGCATTTAAAATTTAAGTGATTCGTGAGCTAATTGTAAATGTTAAACTGTAACTCGGTTAATTAAAGAATATCCCGCCCGTAGGACGGGTTTTTTTTGCTAGTATCTATTATAATAATAATTTTCAATTAAGAGCCCAGTAAAACCTAAAACTTAGGAGCCAAATTAAATCAAATAAATAATTCAATTTCTCAATTATTTATATTAAAACAAAACAAAAAATTGTAAAACCATTTCTTTCATTAATAAAGGTTATTCAAATTAATTCAATTCAATTCAAATTTGAAGAAGTCTTTCTGTGATTGAAAATCAATTGCAGTCAGAAGTAAACAAGTCATGGGAGCTTCATTCTCTGATATATGGATGATTTTTTAAATAGATCTTAACTCATTATCGGATGCATAAGCACCGTGTCATGAACCAAGTTCAATGTGAGAGAATGGTAATAAATTTTCATTTTGTGTCATGCAAATTGGTGCGTTGATGGAAGATCAAAGGTTTTTTTTTTTCATTTGAACCTAAAAATTTTTCATAAGATAAAATATTCCGGAATTTCTTTTTTTAATCTTACTCTTACGTGCTATGTATTTTTTTCTCACTAAAAATTCCTTTGAAAATATTTAGAATTGGCTTCAGGCAAGAAGATAAAAAAAAACCAATTTATCTTTCAGTTTTGTAAAGAGCTACTCCTGAAATATAATATTAGTGCAGTTATATGCGTGTAAAGGTTTTATTAATAATTATGAGTGTAAAAGCTTTGTACTACAATGGCATCAACGTATAAAATATATAGGCATATTATATTTTATGGTACTTCTTAACCCTAAAGTCTTTACTTTTACTCGATTCTGGTATTACTGCTTGTATTTAGTTAAAAAATACTATTATTATTATCATATATATATATATTGTGAACATACTATAGAGTGGCGCTCATAAGTATTCGTACAGAGAAATATTTCAATTATATTCGTCCTTATCTTTCGTACCATACTTAGACCAGTTATGAAAGGTTAATCGCTCGTTTGGAAAAGTTTAACAAATAAAAAAATAATTTAAAACATCAAAAAAAATTTGAGGAAAATAAAAAAGTTAAAATGCAAAAGTTTTCGTCCATTTATTTACAAAATTATTTAATACTTTGGTTGTCCACCTTTTGCTTGAATGGTTTCGTTGATTCGTTTTGGGTAATTTTCTACGAGGTTTCGACGTCTCTCAGTGGAAATTTTAGTCCATTCTTCTGAGGAAAATTGTTGCAATTCATTCAAATTCGAAGGGTTTCTCTTGCAGGCACCTCTTTTCAAATTAAACCATAAATTCTCGATTAAATTGAGATCTGGGCCTTGACTGGGCCACTTGATTTTATTGACACTTACAAAGGTTCGTTTGTGGTTAGGTAACTTTAGTAACTTAAATGAATTCAGGATTAGTGGTCCCCGCTTAGTATATCTAGATTTTTGTTAGGAAAGATATAACTGTTGTATGAATTACATCTAATATGAACTTAGATATATTTGAACATCGTAGAAAGTCATTTACGTATCACGAAAATAACAAAGTACCCAAAACAGAACCTTGGGAATCATCATGCTTAACAATTAATTTCATTGGGTAAACCTTATATAAACGGAAATAAACTGAAACCTGTCCAAACCGCTCCAATGAATTAACCCATTAGCGCCCAGCGGTCCTTTCCGAGACTGAATAAAATTGTCTGGAGTTAGCCCAAACAAAATCAGTAAAGTGACGCTGGATACTAATGGGTTAACGACATCATTATGCTTCATATTTTTTCTGTCACTGTATGTAGAAAATCAATAGTGTGAATCCAGTCATAAAGACTGCATGAACTGTGAGTGAAATGCCTCATATATATAATATATATATATATATATATATATATATATATTATATATATATATATATATATATACACACACACATC
>JAJOZX010014904.1:0-61502 GCA_023014485.1 Bathynomus jamesi
ATATATATATATATATATATATATATAATATATATATTATATATATATATATATATATATATATATATATATATATATATATATATATTGTGTGTGTGTGTGTATATATATATATATATATATATATATATATGAACCGATTCATCATAGATTTATTTACTTTTAAACGTATCCCTTAATTAATAGAGATAATACAGGTAAGATGAATGGGAGGGTTCACCGCCTTATTAAATTGTCCGCACTGTGAATGATGGTTTTATTTACGTTATCAGAATTCATCGGAATGGATTTTAATTATACAGGTAAAGGTACAGGTAAAGCTAAGCTAAAAGCTACCGATTGTTATCCAATGCTATGCTATTTTCCCTGTTTATTTAAGGTTTAAGCACTTAACACAAATGGGTGCCAAGGTTATAGCTGCGTTTCAGTAAAGATAAAAGACACCGATACAGTGTCAACTTTAAGATTAATACTTTTTTGATTTATGGTAAACAAGTCTCTTCAGCCAATCATTTAATTATTTCTATATAAGGATGGAGAGAATGTGTTTTTAGTAATGAAGAACTTGTTGATTTGATCGCTTTGGGTCAAAGGAGAAAAGAATTTATGATCTCATCGCCTGAAGAGTATTCGATCGTGTCACCATAGATTGCTCGCTGAAAGTCGATAATATATCATTAAACCAAAGTTATTTATTTAATATGAATGAAATTTCCGCTACTATAACTAAATTTTTAGTTAAATATTTAAGAAGGTGGAGATTAGGGTGGAATTCCATCATTATCTTATATTCATTTGTATACGGTAAGAACTGAAAACATGTATTTACATACTGGAATCAGATACTGATGGTTGCCTACTGAGCCTCCCTCAGTACCGCCTCCAAACATACCCTCAATAATACCAATTTCCATTTAATTTACAGCCACGCAATGTATATAAGCAGATCACCCAATAATGAATTTAGATACATAAAGTTTTATAGTAGATCGAGAGATAGAGAGATTGAAATATATGTGTAGAGGGTATGTTGTGCATGTATCAGCCGTGAAGAAAATGTATGGAACTGAAACAGAGGTATATAGCAATAATTCAAAGTATAAGATATATATTGCTGGGGCAGATGTTAAAATATTCATCGATACTAGCAATTATTACTTATATACTGTATACAGTATATTATAAATTATTATTATTATATATATATATATATATATACACAAAAGCTTCACACACTGTGTAATTATAGTTTACAAATATCGAGCGATAAGCATTACTTAAATCATACTGAAATATGTGTCTTTATCAAGCCATGTTTAATCACATACGCAGTTACACACTCACATAACTTGGTCACCTACGACAATGACGTCATAAATTTCGACCAATGAGGTTCGCGCATCGATTTGTAGGTTATAATTAAAGTTTTGTGCAATTGTTGCATACAATATCGTTCTTTGAGGGATGAATATTTTAGTGGGAAGCTTTTAACACTTACGGATATGTAATGGCGTTTTTCACTCCATTTCTCACTAATTTATTAATATCACTTTTTATTATTATTATTATTATTATTATTATTATTATTTGCCACCTTAAAAAAAAAATATATATATATATATATATAGAGTATAAAGTAGGAGAAATTATTAATTGTCGCGTAGTTACATTGAGGAAAAAGTTAGAGGATTCAAATTGTTCGTGGCAATTTATTCACACCGTAATTGTCCGTATATTCCCTCGTTTCAATTACTTTTCCGGCTGTGAGGAATGACCAACAATTTGTTTATGAATTGTAAACATAGAGAGGTCAGATTAAAAGAAAAAAAGAACAATATAAAAGATACAATATATATGTATGTATGTGTGCACACACACACACACACACATATATATATATATATATATACACACATTATATAATATATATATATATATATAATATATATATAATATATATATATATATATATAATATATATATATATAAGCTTTATCAATTCTGTTTCGTAAGATATGTAAGACAGGTTTTCAAACAAATCAAATAAAATAATTTATTCACTGACTTTAAATTAAAAAATAAAATGCAATTCTTCATTATATTTTTTCTCATATAATAATCGTATAAAGATACTTAGATCATATATTATATATATATATATATATATATATATATATATATATATATATATAACCTTTGGTATAAAATAACCTTCGGTGTATACAATAAACCTTTGGTTTGCTTCCGCCCGAATTGTTCATTCTGACGAAGGTCAAACTTTTCACTCCACCTTAGACCTACAGTTTAACGTGGAATCGAACCACGCCCCACCAGCAGCCCAGCATCTTAACCACTAGGCTACCCAGGGTACCCATTTATCTACCAACCACTCTTTTTCAGTGTGTGGAAGGATGAACAGCTGGGTTTTGCTGCGCACCGGCTGCCGTTGCCGGGTCTCGATCCCGGAGCCGATGGATTCGTAGTCAGCGACGCTAACCACTACACCACCGAGGCGCATATATATATATATATATAAGCAAACAACCACAGGGAAAAGGAAAAGGAAACACGAAGTCCGAGCGCTTTTGTGATATATTCACATATTCACATCTCCTTGAAGATGTGAATATATCACAAAAGCGCTCGGACTTCGTGTTTCCTTTTCCTTTTCCCTGTGGTTGTTTGTTATTAATAAGATCACGTGTTATTCTGTGATTTTAGTGCATATATATATATATATATATATATATATATATATATATATATATATATATATATATATATATATATTAGTCTATACAGCTATGATATCTTAAATAAATGGAGCTATTTCACTTGTTCATTGTTATAAAAGTATCTATAAGTAATACAGTAAAACGCAAGTGATATAAAGGGTGTTCCATAAGCCCAGCCTCTGGAGGCCTTTTCCCTCGAGTGTAATTCGCTTCCATATTAGTCATTGAGTGTTATTCTACCCGCAACAAAAAAAAAGGTCCCAAAATAAGATATCAATTTGAACATTTGTTTTAGTTTTAATGTATTACTTTTGTTTGTAAATTTAATTCAAAATAAATTTTCCTACGAGACCGTACTTATGGGACACCCTGTACAATTTAGAAAATTACGCAAGAACACTAAATATTTTGATCAGGTTTCAAAGCATTTTTATATGACCGGTGTAATTAAGTGGCTATATGTACAATTGTATTGTATTAGATAGAAAAAGAATGGAAACGTATATAAAAATTTAAGAAATTACTGTAGGCCCATATATATATATATATATAATATATATATATGCATTTAACTGCAATGACCACGCAGTATATAAATGAATAGAAACGACATAATATTAAGGAACGTTTCTGCACACGCGGAAGAGAAATAACGAATAAATGAAAAATGAGGCGAACCGCGCGGGAATCGAACCCAAGGCCTTCCAATTGCCGGTTGGATGCGCTACCATTACACACGGACCTCAATCATTCACAAATCGAAATTCTCCTACATAGGGCAGAAACCAATGCCCTGAGAGGGCACCCTCGCAAATCGTGAATATGTGCATTTAACTGCAATATATATGGAGAGAGAGAGAGAGAGAGAGGAAACACACATAAAAAAGTAAGAAACTATATATATATATATATATATACACACACACACACTTGTGTTTGTGTGTGTATATATATATATATATATATATTTATATCTGTATCATTCTGTCCATATATAATAATGTAATGATAGGGTTGTTTAACCTCCTTTGCAGCATCTAAGACCATATCAGCACGGAGGGGGACATACAACTTACGTGAGATCCGAAGTTCCGAACCACGGGTCGCTACATAACCTAGACGCAAAGGACGGTCTCCCATTCAACTATTCTCCAAACCCAACCATCAAAATATATATATATATATATATAATATATATATATACACACACACACACACACACACATATATATATATATATATATATATATATATATATATATATATATATATATTATATATATATATATATATATATATAATCGCGTCCTCTTAAAATACCACAAAAAAATGTAAATATAGATGTGATCAAAATTTCTTTATTTCTCAGATAAAGTTGTATACAATGACACAGTTAACCACACGCTCATCCTATCTGCCATTCTGGGCATTCTGGGTACATGACAGTGGGCATGTATTTTGGCTTTGAAATCGTAGTTTTTTGGCCGACAGACGCTCTCTAATCTGTTCGTTGAGATTGCATAGGAAGAGTCCTTAATAGGATGGTAAGAGTGACGTAGAAATGAAGGTTATTGAAGGAAGAGGCGCTATTTTTTACAGCTTTAAAACGCGCACTTTATTCGACACTCTCGAAATGAGAATTTCTAAACAAAAAAGAAAAAACGTACGTACGTACGTTTTATACGTAAAGATTTCATTACATTTCATTCCACGATTCTTGAGAATAATTTATAAAAAAATTTGTGAAGAAAAGATATAGATTGTATATTATCAGTTGGTTAAAGATAAAAGGATGGGTGTGAGTACGTGGTTTAATGATCATTAGGAATTATATATATATATATAGTTCCTAAAGTCCTTGAGATTATTCATATCTATGCAGTATCTATCCCAGCAAACAACGGTATTTTTTTTCTAAACGTTTATATATACAGTACGTCGCCATATATCATACTTTTGGAGGGTATCTATTATTGTATTTCCAAACTTGACTTTATATATATATATATATAATATATATATATATATATATATATATATATATATATATATAATATATATATATATATATACACAAAATTCCATACTAACAACCCTTTCAAACGGCAAAAACAACAACCATACAACCTTATATTCTCTTTCCCCAAATGGTAAAGATAATAAGCACTTACCTCTCGCCATTATCACAATCTATGTCACTTTATTGAAGCTATGAAACGTTAGAATTTACCTAAGCCATCTTCCTCTGATATTAAGGAAAGATGGTACAATAAAGATATCACTCAAAAATGGGGGGAAAACCAATTTACTTATCGTAATTGCATAAGTTGCTTCTAATAACGAATTTTCATACAGACATCGTGGCTAGCTATACAAAATGCAAGTCATTTTATATTTTTATATATATATATATATATATGCATAGATAGTTTATTACGTATATACACCTGCATGCATATATATATATATATATATATATATATATATATATACAAAGTTTCTATTCAACGGGAATAAATTCTAAAATATTTATAAATTTATTTAAAAAATGCATTTTTCGAAGGTGTTTTTGAGTACACAAACGTTCTATTGACTTTGCTTCAAAGATGATTTTAAGTGTCGTATTTTAATCTAATTATTATATTACATATTTCAATGCACGGGACTTTCTTGTATTTACTTTCGAAATTACGCTTAAGGAGACTTTATGTTGCGAATTGAGTTGTTTAATTAATTCAATACCATTTTATATAAAATTTAGTATTTACCTTGCTTAAATTTAAACAAATAAAATACGTTATATTTAGTTAAAAAAAAAAAAAAAGGTTAAAAAAAAAAGTACAGTCATTCCCATAAATCCTGATGTGAAATTCTGTTTCTTACAAGTAAATATGGGTAAGAAACATGAAGTTTTTAGAACAGAACTTTTTTAACCAATTGTGTGTGTGTGTGTGTGTGTGTGTATACACACACACACCACCACACATATATATATATATATATATATATATATAAGGCTGATGATGACATGACCTAAATAAGCTTCGGACCAAATATAAGATTTGATTTCTAGGTCAAGAGACGAATTAAGTTGGTTCATTTGATAATCTTTAATTTGTCTCTTCTGATATTAGTTGAAGAGAGTTTTACAAAATGAAATATTTAATGTGATATTACGCGTTTGAACGCCAGCAAACCTTAGACTTTGGTCTATTGTTATTTTAACTGTCATTTATGCCAAGAAGATGGGAAGATGGGTATCAGCGGGCAGAAATAAAATTTTAACGTATGAAAGGCGCAGCCAAAGTAATATATATATTTCTTTTTATGCAGGAATGAGCGGCCAAGGGCGAATGCCCATAAAAACGCCCCCCCCCCCTTATAGATGAAGGAGAGCCAGAATGAAGGTGGTTTTCGAGGTGCCTGGACACCCTGCTTTTGAAAGATTGGAGGTCATAGACAGGGGAAAAGATGGATGGACAAAGATTGTTCCAGAGTTCACCGGATGAGTAGATGAAAGATTGAAAATACCGATAACCCTCGCGTTAGAGAGTTGGACAGAAAGGGAATGAGAATACGTCGGAAGTCTGGTACTGCATATTTTCCTTAACCCTTTAAGGACTAAAGGTACAAATTGCTAACGTTTCAATTACACGTATTCATAACTTAACCCTACAAAAAATTCAGGGCTTAAAGGGTTAAAGGAGGAGGCATGCAGTTGGAGAGTTCAGAAGAGCAGTGTCCGTTATAATAGTGATAGTAAAGAGAGAGTGAGGCAACGCTGCGGCGAAGAAAGAGAGATTGAAGACAGTCAGTGAGAGGCGAGGAACTGATGAGACGAAAAGCCTTTGATTCCATCCAGTCAAGTAGGGCGGAGTCGGTTGAGCCACCCCACACATGAGAAGCGTATTCCATACAGGGGTGAAAAAGAGCCCTGTACAGAGACAGCAACTGAGTGGGGGTAAAGAAACTGCGGAGCCGGTACAGCACACCAAACCTCTTAGAAACGGTTTTGGAAAGAGAGTATATGTGATCTTTCCAAGAAAGATCACGAGAAAAGGAAACGCCAAGAATGTTAAGAGAAGAGGAACGATTACGTTGTGTGTTGTTGAAGGGAAGGTAAGGGGATGGTCATGTGGAAGATTGTGACAAGTAGACAGATGAAGGAACTGAGTTTTCGAGGCAGTGAAAACCACGAGGTTTTCTCTGCCCCAATCAGAGATAGTAGAAAGATCAGAGGTCAGGGGCACCATAGCCGCCCCACGCAAAGCATGGAGTGACTATTGAGAAGGTCGCTTTGTGAAGCGGGTGAAGTGATGAGGGAATCATCAGCATAGGAGTGGATAGGACAGGAAGTGCGACTTAATAGATAAATAATTGATAAATAAAAAGAAAAGAGTGGGTGACAAGACAGAACCCTGAGGAACACCACTGTTAATAGCTTTAGGAGAAATACAGGGGTCATCGTCAACCGCAGCAATAGATCGACCAGAAAGGAGATTAGAAAGGAAGGCAGAGATAGAAAGATAGAAACCGAAGGAGGGCAATTTGGAAATCAAAGATTTGTGCCAGTTTCTATCAAAAGCTTTTGATACGTCTAGCGCAGCAGCAAAGGTTTCACCGAACTCCCGGAAAGAGGATGACCAATAGTCAGAGAGATATGCAAGACGATCTGAAAGAAGAATGTGGGAAGAGAGGTGTTTAAGAATTTTCCTATCAAGGATAGATTCAAAAACTTTAGAAAGGCAAGAAATCAAAGCAATTGGACGATAGTTGGAGGGTTGAGAGCGGTCACCCTTTTTTGCGACAGGCTGAATGAAAGCGAACTTCTAGCAGGAAGGAAAAATACCAGATGAAAGACAAAGACGAAAGAGTCTGTCTAGACAGGGCGTCAGCACAGAAGCACAATTCTTTAAAACAACAGGAGGGACACCATCAGGTCCGTACGCCTTCCTAGAGTTAAGCCCAGATAAGGCAGAAGAAACAACTTTGGAAGAGATTCTAATTTTAGACATAATTAAGTCAGAGGGAGGAGATGGAGGAACAGCACCGGAATTGTCTCGGGTTGAATTGGAGGCGAAAGTTTGAGCGGAAGAGTTCAACTTTGCTAGGAGAAGATATGGCAACTAAGCCGTCGGAATGGAAAAGAGGACGGAAGCAAGAAGTAAAGTTGTTGGAGAGGTTCTTGGCTAGACGCCAGAAAGAGCGAGAAGAATTAGCATTAGATAGGTTTTCACATTTTTGTCTGATGAAGGAATTTTTGGTGAGTCGATTTTGCACGATTCCGGGCGGAAATATAATATACGTGACAGTCAGGCGTTGGATGGCGATGGTACCTTCTGAAAGCCTCCTCTCTGTTGCCGATAGCATCAGAGCAAGCAAAGTTAAACCAAAGTTTTGTTTGCATTAGTAATAGGAAAAGAATATGGAATGTACGCCTCCATGCCCGAGAGAGTCACCTCCATCATGCGCTCAGCACACTCAGAGGGGTCTCGGCCACGGAAGTAGTAATCATTCCATGGGAAATTAGAGAAGTACTGCCTAAGGGCCTCCCAATTAGCGGCGCCAAAGTGCCAAAAGCGCATTCTCTTGGGAGGATCCAAAGGCCAAATTGGAGCGATAGGACAGGGAAGAGATCTAAGATTGTGATTGGAGGAGGCCAATGGAGAAAAAAGTTTGACAGAGTAAGAAGAAAGATGAGCGGTGAAAAATACATCCAAAATGTTGGGCTTATCTCCAAGGCGATCGGGGATACAAGTAAGGTGATGTACAACCTGCTCTAGGGCATTCAAGATAGAAACCTTGTAAGCTAGCTCATCAGGGATGTTAGTGAAATGGGAGGAAAGCCAAAGGTGGTGGTGAACATTGAAATCACCTAAAATGGAGATTTCAGCAAAAGGAGAGTGGGATAGAATGTATTCTACTTTGAAGTAAGTTAGTCAAAGAATTTTGGATAGTGAGTAGAATTAGGAGAAAGGTAGACAGCGCAGGTGTATTAAGTTTGAGATTGGCATGTAAGCCATAGCCAGACGGTATAGAATTCAGGGGATTCAAGTTCGGGAATACGAAAGCAAGTTAGGTCATTTCATATACCCAATATCAACCTTTGGAGTAAAATTGAGTATAGAGAAAGTAGGAGGGTACAGAAAAGGGGCTTCTGTCAGTCGTCCCAGACACCTGAGTTTCAGTGAGGAAGAGAAGGTGAGGTTTAGAGGAGGAGAGGTGGTGTTCACCAGATTGAAAATTTGAGGAGAGGCCACGAATGTTACAGAAGTTTATGAAAAATGAATCAGGCAGAGGCCTAGAAAATCTCAAATGGGTAGTAGCAGAACCAGCCCCGCTGCCCGGGTCTGCATTCCCGGTATCGGCAGCGGGGGGAGCAAGAAGTGGGACATTTATGGTCCCATCCCGAGGGGACTACGAGGCTCTTGAAGTCGTTGCCATTTTTTTATAATTTTGTAAAGATTATATAGTGTGTAAAAAGTATGTGTGTGTAGTGAAGAATAGGAAGAGAAGTGTATGTTTAAGAACATGCTGGACCACTCACAGAGTAGATGAGTCACAAAAAGTTCAGCTGAGGAGGACAGTGACAGGAGAAACGGAGTTCCAGCACTCCCTGTCTTCTGCCTAACCCACCCCGGATTACTTCCCGGGTGTGTGTGTGTGTGTGTGTATGTATATATATCCACACAAAGCAATTTCAGTCTCATATATATATATATATGTGTGTGTGTGTGTGTGTGTAAACCTTACTATAGTTTTGCGGTTTTGGGGATGATTATAGACTGAACTCGAAGCAGGGGATTTTTTTTAATTTAGAAAGGACCCGTTTAACCTCTACTTTCATATGCGAGCAAAATAAACTGTACACGTCGTTCACGTACTTTGAATTGTTTACGAAACACGTTTTCTGGAGAGATAATTAAATCCTAAACTGAGGACGCTGAAGTATTGGTCATCCCATAAGTAATGCGGCAATTTTTTTTTTTTTTTTTTTCATTTTTATCATTATTTTACGGATAGAAATCAAACAACTCTTTGAAGTTATTTATATTTAAATAAATATTTATTTAAATATAAATAACTTCAAAGAGTTGTTTGATTTCTATCCGTAAAATAATGATAAAAATGGAAAAAAAAAAAAATTAAAAATGCCGCATTACTTATGGGATGACCTACTAAATATCATGGCAGTGGACTGCACGAGAAATTACAATAACAGATAGTACAATAAACAGATAAGAGAGGAAACAGACATAGGAGTAGATAGATAGGGGTCCTTCCCAGAGTGAAGTAAAATGATCGAATGTTGATACAAAGTTTGATAAGTGAACGATGCGAGCTATTTTTTTTTTTCATAAAAAGTAAAAAAAAACTGCTGGAATTCGTGAGGAATAATAATAATAATAATAATAATAATAATAAGCCGTCAGAAAGGTCAAAAACGGGCACAGCGCTCAGGCCAGATGAACGCAGGCCATTGCGCTAACTCCCGAATTATTATTAACTAATACCATCAGGAGTCGAAAACCCGACCTCAGTGTATTCACTTCGCTTAAAGGGAAAAGACCTCTAACCCAACTTAATCTAACCCACAATAACTTGTCTATTTTACTTCACGTCAATCGTTAGCCCGTATATAGGGAAACGGTGTCGTTATACCCAAATGAACCACGGGCACTGGAATAAAAATAATGGACATAGTATGGTCACAAGTTAATAGACTAGAGATTTAGTTTAATATACCCAACAACACCCACACCTCTAAAACATTCTTCCTCATGGATTAACCTTGATTAGACTATATAAATAAAAATATTACGTACATTTTATATATATTTCCTTTACGTTTCGGTATGTCGA
Organism: Bathynomus jamesi; assembly: GCA_023014485.1. Lineage (NCBI taxonomy): Eukaryota > Metazoa > Arthropoda > Malacostraca > Isopoda > Cirolanidae > Bathynomus > Bathynomus jamesi. The sequence goes on from JAJOZX010014904.1 coordinate 10,599, forward strand.
TCATTCGCAGGCAATCAAGGAAACCAAATGACTGAACTGTAAATTGTTAATTTACCATGAAAAGTGTTTGAAAAATTAGGTATTATTGTTTTTAATAGGTGATTATCACTGTTACGTAATTGAGCACACACACTCCTTCAATTTGCGAAGAATGATGTCGCCTTTACAGTTGCAATCACACTTTAAACGCAATTAGACATTTCATTACATATTCTATGTCTCGTTTTAGAAACATTTCGAACGTATAACTCAACGCACATTCATTATGACTTTAGTCATATACGTTTCAACTGAAACGTATAATTCAAGTTAGCTTTGTTAGTAGTTTAGTATAACTAGGCTGACCATATTTCCTTGAGACAAAAACGGGACATTGGGATGGCAAAAAGGGACGGGGGTTATGTAATATTATGTATTCATGAAAAGTAAGTACATAAACATATTGAGCTTACAATTATTCTTCAGTGACAGAACCCATACAAAACCCATACAAAACGGTACTGTCCCGTTCAAAACGGTACGTATGGTCAGCCTAGTTATAACCTAACTACCAATGGTTCCAAATTGGGATATACTGTATATATATATATATAATGTATAATGGGATTTAGTTATTCAGTATGTGAAAATTTCAAATGAAACACGATTCACAATTTATTACGTCCTTACAGAAGTTAGGTGGTATTGGGCGGTGATAGGGACGGGAAGGACTGGATGTTGTAAAGCGGGAAATGAAAATTCTCAGGGGTGCCACAAAAGAACTGATGGCATTGAGATTCCTTCAGGTGCCTTCAGCCAGAAATAGCTGGGAACCACTGACTTAGCCTAACCTAGGTTAAATCAGTTAGTCTGTGTTGTTGTTGTTGTTTTTGAGTTGTACTAACCTAACTTAACACAAACCACTAGAGACTTATCGATAGAGTTTCTCGGGAGCTAGGTCGTGGCCAGTGTCGTAACACCGCTTCCCGTCGATCAGCGAAGTTAAGCGACATTAGGTCTGGGTTGTAATTGGATAGAGGACCGTCCTCCGCGTTCAAATATTGTAGCGACCAATGGTTCGGATCCCAAATAAAGCTGTAGGTCTCCTTCATCATATGACCTTGCGAAAGAGGTTCAACAAGTCCATCAACTAAACCTTGTTTCGATGCAAAATGCGCTTCCCCTGTAACATTATCCCAAGGTGTGAATTAAATCTTAAAACTTACGAATGAATATTGAAGTTGTTTTCCTCAGTAAACGTGCTATGGAAGCGCGCAGGCAAGCAAGCAAGGCTTCCTAGTGCGAGTGCTGCTGTTGTTAGTCGTTCGGCTTAGGCGCCCGTCGCGTCGCCTCGACAGAATCTGGCGAGCGAGCGCGGAGATGCAATGGTGGATCTAAATTAAAAAATAGGTCACAATCCAATACAAATCCAGATCCTTTTATAATTTCACGAAGCCAAATTCAAATTTCAAAATTTCAAAATTTAAAATTCCAAAAAAACTTTATTCAGTAAAAGAATATAATTAACGAAGTTTTACGATACTTTCAATATGTTTCTGCGCAACTTAGATATCTGATATACAGGGTGTCCATAAATTATCTTTACAAATTGAATTTTAATTTAATTCAATTTGTAAAGATAAGTTATGGACGCCCTGTACTAATCAGAATCTTAATTATTCGAGAAAATGAGCAGAACAATGGATTCCCAACGTATAAACAGGGTCGAGACTCGCACAATTCCGTAATTCATCAAATTGGAGCCCCCAAGATTTTTTTTTTATATTTGAACGAAAACCTTAATCAAACCTAACCTAACCTAACCCGACTGTACCTAACTTTGTACAGTTCTGACATCAAATCATAACTTTACGAATTTACAAAGAGCTAACTTATAACTTATAAATCACAATATATTTTTATATCGACATCAAATACGTTCTCTTTACAATTAAATACTTTTGGATAATTACAACAAACTAAAAATTCCCACAAATTAGAATAAATCTACGTATCTATTGGGTCTAATATGTCTTATTTGGGGTCAGTAAAACTTTAAACACACACACACACACACACACACACACACACACACACACACACACACACACACACCTAATTTGTCTTTTTTTTTTATCCAGCGTTTACCGCAAATACAAAATTGGATTCAAATTCTACAGTATTAAAGTAACGTTACAATTTTCGGTCTAATTTTCCGCCATGGATAATTTGTAACATTATGTAAATGTAACATACCCTGTCATTCGCTCCTTTTACGTATCTATTAGAGTAAGGAAACAAGACATTATACAATTAGGTCGAAATAATAATTTGAAATCTAATAGATTATATATATATATATATATATATATATAGAGAGAGAGAGAGAGAGAGAGAGAGAGAATAACATTCCTACACATAAGATTGTTATAACAGGTCCTATTATATATATATATATATATATATATATATATATATATATATATATATATATATATATATATATATATATATACAGTATTATATATATAATGAAACTTTTAACGTACACATTAAAATAAGTTGTCAATGGAGTGATTTTTCAATTTGTGTCAGTAGTTTGAGTGGGAGGAGGAACTTGATGATAATGAAAAGCAAATGGCGGAGAATGAAATTGTACTTTGGTTATATTTAATGACAGATTAAGGTAATGATCGAGTCAGTCTCATAAATGACGGGGAAGGACTGGTTTTAACGCTCTCCAAGGATGCTACTTATTCAGGCCCGTAATTGGAATCTCTTTTAATTTAAGTGAAAACCGTCCTCGGCGCAACCTCTCTTTTGCATGTCCACTGCTTCCGCTAAATATTATATATATATATATATATATATATATATATATATATATATATATATATATATAATATATATATATATATATAATATATATAATATATATATATATATATATATATATATATACAACGAACTTTCTAATACAAAAAGTTTTAGCCTTAAGTAAGGAAACACAAAGGAAAAGTTATTGACCACTAAAAAACCTTATATATATATATATATATATATATAATATATATATATATATATATATATATTATATATATATATATATACAGTTCGTCTTCTTTTTTAATCACTTAACAAGAAATATTGCAAAGTTATAAACTTGAAGTTAGAGAGCAATTTGTAGAAATTAATTTTCCCATATTCAATGTTTAACAAACTAGTTTGTAAAATTTGAAAAATAAAAATATTCTTACATTCACTATGCATAACGTACACTTAGAAAAAAAAAGAAAAAAAAGAAGTTATTCTGAAGTCGGAAAGGATATTTTCTATGATTATGTGACGAGAGAGAGGCCTATATAACTTATAACTTCCAGTCGGGTTTAAACCATACTAAAGAAAACTCGAACTTGTGACCTTCTGAAGAAGAGTATTGTATTTTGCTTCTTGGATATATATATATATATATATATATATATATATATATATATATATATATATATATATGTGGTGGGACAAAAACCTATTACCCAACTTTTTTTTAAAATATTGTGGCTCACCCTGTATATTGATCTTAGTGCTGAGGCCGTATGTTGTACCCATACTTTTGCTCTTTCAAACGCTGGCTTTGAATCTCGATTCAACGCCCCAGGAGTAGAGGTACAGGCTCACAACTGGAAGGAGGTATCAGAATATGGTGCTCAATTGAAAGGCGGTCAAAGTCAACAACTGATACTTTGAGATGACAGTCAGTTTCTCCATAAATAATTAATTTTCCTAAGTTTTACACAAAATAATTAATTTATTTCCTTTTTCATTTCAGACCATCATTCTGCTATAGTTGGTGAACAGTTATAACATAATGAAATACTCTTTGGAAGATGAAGCATTGATATTGAACCTCCGTTAAGGAGAAACACTGGGGTGCAAACGAATGAAGAAAGAGTTTCCAAATAAACGATGGACGATACCTGGACTTCAATATCTCATAAAGAAACTCGAAATCGACCAAACGAAAAGGAGGTAATGGAAAGTCAAAAACATCACGTATTGAGGAAAATATTGAAACGGTTTCATCCATGATATGCAGTCAAGAAGAACGGCCCAACACCCACAAGTCCGTTAGAGAAATTTTAAAAACTACTGGTATTTCTTGCTCTAGTGTTCGTCGTATAGTAAAAGATGATCTGGGTCTTAAATATTTTAAAATAGTCAAAGTTCATAAGCTCTCTATATCAAATAAGCAAGCAAGAGTTCAAAAATGTCGTGCTCTGCTAGATCGATTCCCAGACAGAGAAGTGTCGAAAATATGGTTCAGCGACGAGAAGACCTTTACGGTTGCTTCAACAATAAACAAAAAATTACCGAGTTTATGGAGGACAGGACAAAAATCTATCAGTCTAGATCGACTTTGCAGGGAAGGTCCGCATTTTTCTCAAAAAGTCATGGTTTCCATCTTTATTTCAAAGTTAGGGAAGTCAGAGATTGTTTTTGTTGATCAAAATGCCAAAATCACTGCTGCTTATTACCAAGAAAAAATCCTTGATGTAGTACTGCCGTCGATAAGGGAGAAGTCAAGGTTGCAAGGGTGCATTGATAATGGAGGAGGGCACATTCCGCATAATCTTGGACTGAATTAGGTAACTGTATAGAAACAAAGTTTTTTCTACCCGTGTCCGTATAACAGCGAATTACAAAATAATGGTTACAGTTAGCAAAAATCGAACTTCACCACGAGATAGACCATGAAATTCTATACAGGACACACATATATATATATATATATATATATATATATATATATAATATATATATATATATATATATATATATAATATATATATATATATATATATATATATATATGTGTGTGTGTGTGTGTGTGTGTGGTGTGTGGTGTGTGGTGTGTGTGAAATTTTTATTGTAGAAATACAGTTATCCTAGTTAATATAGATAATAATAATAATAATAATAATAATAATAATAATAATAATAATATTAATAAAACTAAAGGCAAAATATGATTAAAGTAAAAAAGAAATCATGAAAATTAACAGTATCGATGTTAAGTGGAACTTTACAGAAATATTTAAAAGACATGACGGAACTGATAAAAAGTTTAGATAATTGGATTATAGTGAGGTTTCTATTTTTTGCGCGTCTAGTTACCTCAAAGAGGCTCGAGACATTGTGTTTGCAAACATTTGCAAAGCTGAACATCTTGGAGATAACTTATGTGCCATTCCATAGAGTTTTGTCAGAACATTCTTTACGATTGGTCGTAAGGTGCTGCCCATAAATATTAATGCGAAAGTACAAAAAAAAAAAAGAGTGTCTTTAGATTCATCCGTACAGAATTTGTAGTTAGTTATGATATTGGCTTTAGCACAGACGCTCTGATGATGTTTTCTTGACTGAGTCATCACTCAGTACGACCCAAAGAGGTCCGATACTCGTGTCTCCGAGCAACTGATACAATGAGAAAACGGACATAACTATTTAAATCCTTTAATTGTTCTTTTATTTCATCTCGCAAATTTTTATAAGATAATCTAGAGTGACGATTATTCTAAACCTTTAACCGTAGGATTTATTAATACCATATCATCGGCGCATACTAACGTTATTTATCCTATATTATCTGTACAACATCCTACTTTGGCCTCATTAAATTAAGTAATTAGCCATCAGTAAACACATTAAAGAGCAGAGGAGAAAGCAAAGAACCTTGTATAATGCCGCATAAGGATTCGCAACATTCCGACAACACATTATCCCATTTAACTGTAAAAATTTGGTGGGTGTACCAAAATTTCAATATATTTAAGACATATACTGGAACTTTCCTGTCTTGTAATTTGTTAACTCAAATATTCTGATTTAGTCTATCATATGCTCGCTTATACTCATGAATAACTGCAAATAGTCGAATTAATTTCCTTCAGTATAAATAAACAAATCTGTTAAGTGGAATCTTTTAAAAGCGAACTGATTAGATGTCCAAATAATCATTTGCTAGACAGAGCAAAAGTTTCCAAGTAATTTTGAGAAGCAGGAGGCAACAGCAATAGGTCCGTAATTATTGCTGGATAAAATGACCCCATATTTATTTTTGACAAAGGGCATGATATATACTCTCGTAAATTCTATAGGAATATAACTATGAGCTATGCTTGAGAATAGCAATGAGATATGAAGATTCACCACATCGTCAACGTATAACTTTAAATTTTCATTTGATAAGACATCTATGCCTGGAAGACAGTTAGTCTTTAACTCTTTAATCAGACTCTTAATTTCAGGTTTTGAAGTCCAAATATTTTCAAGGACGCGACAGAGTACATTAAGATGAACCCTACGTACGTTATTAAGAAACTTTCACTAGAGCGTTTTACATAGAACTACAATTTCTGGTACCCCAGACAACCCCATCGATTGCTGATGGGAGGGCATTCTTGGCACCCATTTCCTTCTTCGCAAATTTCTGAAACGTTTCAGGATCATCATCATTTAATTTTAGATTAGTCTCACAGGCTCTTAAAGACTCGATTAGAATCCACTTCCTGTTTACACCGTCTTAGAGCTGCTTTATAATGAGCCTCACTTCTAGATGTGTTCTTGTAAACTGGTCCTATTCTCGGTCTACGATCAAGAAGACACCATAAATTGCAAGTAACTTCAGATTCCCTTTTCAGGGAACAATAAAATCATTCCACCCGGGAATAATTTTAGTATGGCAGTTATAAGATTTAATTAAAGGGTTTCCTGCTTCCCTACGTATAGATAGCGTATCACTATAATACCTCATAGTGATTATATATCACTATAATACCTATCAATGAGTTTAAAATTAGATTTGAACAAGAATTATTACAGGCAAAATTGCAGTATTTCTAAATTATTAAAAAGATATTCCGTTCTTTGTTTGTATTCTATGCTCTGTCGCATATATTAGTATTAAAAAGCTGTCACGCATATTCTTACTATTATATTATTATCTCGTGTTTTCTATAAGATGATAAAGTTAATTATTAGCTCCAACGGTCCATGAACGGAGAGAGGAAATCGTGCAAAATATAAACGCTCATAATTTGATCCAACGAGTTCTATACTAATATTAATGGGCCAATGATCAATTGATCAAGTGATAGTTTTAAGTTTATTCGAATAATATTTTTATTTTGTAAAAAAATATTAATACATTCATTAAGGTTACTGTTATTATTGTATGGTAAATACCAATTTACAATTAACTACGAAATTCGTTTTTTTTTTATAAAAATTCAATTCCTAACAACTTTTCATCGTTGTTTGGTAGAAAGTAATACTGTTACTGTCTTAGACAGAGCTGGGCACTTGCGTTTTTTTGCGCTTTTTTTGCGGTACTGCGGTACTACTACCGCACTACCAAACCGGTACCGCATAACGCAGTACCGCAAAGGATCGCTGAAAGTACAGCAGTACCGCTACCGCATTCAAATTTTCCGCGGTACTTTCCGCGGTACCGACCAACACGGTAGTACCGCAGTACCGCAAAAAAAACAAGTGCCCAGCTCTGCCCGGGAGGCTGAGGCTAAGACAGACTCACTCACTAATACAGTGTCAAATTTTTTTTGGGTTGAGAAACCAATTCTACCAAAGGGCTTACCATATAAGAGATCGTTAAAGAAATCTACTGCCGAGGTGCGTAGTACATAAAATCACTATGAATCTCGGAAAGAAATTTTATTCCTGCCTCGCTATGTAACAAATTATTCTCGCGTCAACACTAGATATGACTCATTACAAGCTATTAAAAATTTCATGAACATCATCACTATACGAGATCCTGAATGATCTTAACGACATCGTATGTATCGGATCATTCAGCGTCATTCCTATTTCATTCCCAGCCAAAGAATGAGAATCAGGAAGGAGAATCTCGAAAGGAGGTAATTCTCAAATCGATCCATACCCTCCTCATTCCATTCTCATACCCCTCCTGGGCTTTCCCACTTCGCTCTATATTGGGTTAAGTCACGTTATTCAAATTTAAGTTAATGTTACATTAGGTTAGTTTAGTAGAATTAAGTTCAGTTAACCTAAGTTACCGCAAATGGGAGTGACGTTTTCTCAAATAGGAATTTCTCATTTTCTTCATTCTCATTTACGGACCACGAATGAGAATGGGAATGAATGGAAAGTAATCAAATTACGCTAAATGGGACTACTTTTTATTATTTATAAGAGAGGAAGAAAAATCAAGCAATTTTCATAAATGAACATTCAAAAAAAACAAATCGGTGTATATATATATGTATGTGTATATATATATATATATATATATATATATATATATATATATATATACAAGGAAAGGACGGCGTGCAGCGAGCATTTACATGTAAACACACAATTTTTCACCCTTTTTTACACCTAACAAATAATTTGCGGTCAAAATTATTTATAAAAACGATAATAAACCCATCATTTATTTCAACGAACTTTTTACGAGGATCAAAATGAGACCGAAACGGTGATAAAATGATTGATAATTGTGTAATTTTTTATGATCGATGCACCCACAAATTACACCCCAATTTTTTCATCACTATTTGTGTGTGTGTGTGTGTGAAAGAGAGTTTCGTGTACTTTTTAAGGTTGATATATAATCGGTTAATTTTTTAAACATCTGACAGTTTAAAAAGTTTGTATTTTTTTATTAACTGAAATAAAAGCATGAAATTTTTACTGTACCTTCTCTACACATGAAGAATTTGTTCCCTAGTGCAAAGCATGCTCTATGTGGTGTCGTTTCAGCTCACGATACTTACACGATACTTTCCTGCAGATTTCCCGCTGTTTATGATAAAGGACTATCATGACCACCAGCATCACCAGATCTAAACCCCTGTGACTCTTATCTTTGATGTTATTTAAAAGACAGATCGTTTAAACATAATCCACACACACACTAGAAGAATTGAAAGTATCAAATGAACAAGAAGTTTCTCAGATTTCAACAGATATTTTGTCTAGAGTACTAACCAATTTTCTTGTTCGTGCGCAAAGAGTCAATGAGCTGAGAGGACATCACGTAGAGCATGTTTGGTACTGGGGGTACTAATTTCCCATGTGTAAAGAAGGCACAGTAAAAATTCCATGCTTTTATTTCAGTTAATAAGAAATTACAAACCTTTTAAAGTGTTCCAGGTTTAAAAAATCGCCCCATATACGAAACTAAATTATTACCTGCCGATTACTGATGCATAACATAAGAAAATCCGTTAATTATATATATATATATATATATATATATATATATATATATATATATATATATAGGGTGTCCCATAAGTCCGGTCTCATAGAAAAATTTAATTTTAATTAAATTTACAAACAAAACTAAAACAAATGTTCAAATTGATGTCTTGTTTTGGGACTTTTGTTGCAGGGAGAATTTTCCTGCAATGTCTAATATGGAAGCGAGTTACACTCGTAAGGAAAAGGCCTCCGGAGGCCTTTTCCTCAAGAGTGTAACTCGCTTCCATATTAGCCATTGCGTGTTATTCTGCCTGCAACAAAAAAAAAGGTTCCAAAACAAGACATAAATTTGAACATTTGTGTTAGTTTTAATGCATTACTTTTGTAAATTTAATTTAAAATAAATTTTCCTATGAGACCGGACTTATGGGACACCCTGTGTATACAGTGTGTCCGTAAAGTCATGGTGGGATTTTAAATAGCTATATTACTGCAACGAAACATGATAATGAGATGAAACAATGCCAAATTTAAGAACAACTCTCAAAGTTGTATCTTGTAGTTAGTCTAGGCTAAGCTAACCTTTATCTCGTAGTTAGTCTAGGGCCTCTAGGCTGTCCACATGCCTATGTTGAACATGAGCTTAATAACCCGAAAGTTAATGTGTGGTGTGCTCTAGCACGAGATCGAGTGATTGGCCCATTTTTCTTCGCGGAACCCACTGTGACGTCACACAACTACCTCGCTATGTTGGAACATTTTGCAGTACCCCAATTTATTGACAATAATGTCATCTTTCAGCAAGATGGTGCTCCTCCGCACTATGCCAACGTTGTTCGAGAATTCCTTAATGAAAAATTTCCACAGAGATGGATAGGAAGAGGAGGATGGAAGCCATGGCCTCCACGCTCTCCGGACCTGACACCTTTTGACTTTTATTTGTGGGGTTACGTCAAGCAAAGCGTGTACAGTGTACCCATTAGGGATATTCATCACTTGCACGAGCGAATCACGGAAGCTATCGCATCCGTCACTCCTGATGTTCTTGGGCGTGTGTGGCTGGAATTGAATCACCGCCTAGATGTCTGCAGGGCTACCAGAGGAGCCCATATCGAACTACGTTAAATAAAGTTATTCTTTTAGAGTTGTTCTTCAGTTTGCCTTTTTTTCATCTCATTATCATGTTTCGTTGCAATAATATAGCTATTTAAAATCCCACCATGACTTTACGGACACACTGTATATATATATATATATATATATGAAAATTATTTCACGAAGGTAACACGTGAAAAATATTTATGATGAATAAAACCACGAAGGAAAGGAAACACAAAATGGTGCTCAAGCGCTTTCGTCTAATGACATCCTCAGGAACACTGAAGTATATAAAAAGGTTAAGCCTATATATAGGTTACAGAAAGAAAAAAAGAAAAATAAATAACATACATACACACACACACACATATATATATACATATATATACATACATATCTATATATACAAATACATACATACATACATACATACATATATATACAATAAACAGAGAAGTAAAAATAATAAAAAATTAAAAATTAAAACCTTAAAGGCTTACCAATGAGGCGTACAGATTGTAAGGAAAAATATCGATTTTTAGCACAAGATCAAATGGATTATAAAGATACAAATTTATACTGGGACTCTGCCGGGTTTTAACACAATGCTGCCTATGGTCAGGTTTCGATATATATAAAAAAAAAAAATAAATAAAATGCAAATTAAAAGTTAATCGATTTTTAGCACAAGATCAAATGGATTATAAAAATACAAATTTATACTAGAACTCTGTCCGGGTTTTAACACATTTCTGCCTATGGTCAGGTTTCGATATATATAAAAAAAAAAAAATAAAATGCAAATTAAAAGTTAATAAAGTAGAAGACAAGTTTACCAAAGATTTAATGTTTTACACTTCTTATCTAAGTCTGCTTTAAAGGAATTCAACATAACAGGATCGAGTTGAAAAAGACCTTTGCTTATGTTGAAGTTATTTGAAAGTTGGATAATGGCAGACTCAAGAATATTTCTATTAACAATGTTGCTTGAATGGAATAAAACTGAAGCATTATTCCAATCAATACAGTGGGCTAACTCTGACAAATGGACAAAAAGGGCACTGGACAACTGTCCTGTTCTAACGGAATATTGATGCTGTTTTATACGTGTGTGCAAATCCTTTCCCGTCTGACCTATGTACTTAAACTTTTGGATATTAATGTAGTATTTTCATATAACAATATTGTGAAAAATATCATAGTAAAAAATAGCCCTACCAATAATTCAGGCATTATCTATAAAATTGGTTGTAAACAATGTGATTCCTTTTACATAGGTCAGACGGGAAAGGATTTGCACACACGTATAAAACAGCATCAATATTCCGTTAGAACAGGACAGTTGTCCAGTGCCCTTTTTGTCCATTTGTCAGAGTTAGCCCACTGTATTGATTGGAATAATGCTTCAGTTTTATTCCATTCAAGCAACATTGTTAATAGAAATATTCTTGAGTCTGCCATTATCCAACTTTCAAATAACTTCAACATAAGCAAAGGTCTTTTTCAACTCGATCCTGTTATGTTGAATTCCTTTAAAGCAGACTTAGATAAGAAGTGTAAAACATTAAATCTTTGGTAAACTTGTCTTCTACTTTATTATCTTTTAATTTGCATTTTATTTTTTTTTATATATATCGAAACCTGACCATAGGCAGAAATGTGTTAAAACCCGGACAGAGTTCTAGTATAAATTTGTATTTTTATAATCCATTTGATCTTGTGCTAAAAATCGATTAACTTTTAATTTGCATTTTATTTATTTTTGTTTTTTTATATATATCGAAACCTGACCATAGGCAGCATTGTGTTAAAACCCGGCAGAGTCCCAGTATAATTTGTATCTTTATAATCCATTTGATCTTGTGCTAAAAATCGATATTTTTCCTTACAATCTGTACGCCTCATTGGTAATCCTTTAAGGTTTTAATTTTTAATTTTTTATTATTTTTACTTCTCTGTTTATTGTATATATATGTATGTATGTATGTATGTATGTATTTGTATATATAGATATGTATGTATATATATGTATATATATATGTGTGTGTGTGTGTATGTATGTTATTTATTTTTCTTTTTTTCTTTCTGTAACCTATATATAGGCTTAACCTTTTTATATACTTCAGTGTTCCTGAGGATGTCATTAGACGAAAGCGCTTGAGCACCATTTTGTGTTTCCTTTCCTTCGTGGTTTTATTCATCATATATATATATATATATATATATATATAACGTTTTATTGCAATACTTTTGAACTCCCATTTTCTCCATAAATGAACTTAAAAATGTTTTATTTAACTTCTGTTCAGATTAAAAAACCTGAAAAAAACCTGAAAAAAGAAGATAAAAATAAGTTATTTAAAATACGGATCGACCACACCTTCTATTTTAACGTTTAAATATTGCTAATCATTCTTTTAAAATTTTCAAAATTATATATATATATATATACAGGGTGTCCCGTAAGTCTGGACCCATAGGGAAAAATAATAAAATTACAAAATAGTCCAAAAATTTATTACATAATCTGTTCAAAGTGTCCGCCGTTGTGTCGCACACATAGTTGAAGACGTAATCTCCACTGCGACAGCACTTTCTGAATCACAGTCGCAGAAATTTCTTGACACGCCTCCACAATGCGTGCTTTAAGGTGGAAAATGTTCTGAAGTTTGACCTCGTACACTTTGGCTTTCAAGTGGCCCCACAAATAAAACTCCAGTGGAGTAAGATCATAATAAAAAAATAATAAAATAATAATAAAAATAATAAAAAAATATATTATAAATAAATTTTTGGACTATTTTGTAATTTTATTATTTTTCCCTATGGGTCCAGACTTACGGGACACCCTGTATATATATATATATATATATATATATATGAGAGAGAGAGTGCGTGTATATAAGGCTTTAGAATCAAGTGCTATTTGAACAGATGTATAGAAATAAGTTCAAGTAACACACACACACACACTCACTCACTCACTCACACACACATATTCAGTATATATATATATATATATATATATATATAATATATATATATATATATATATATATATATATATATATATATATATATATATATATATATAACTTTCTTTCATCATGCACATATTAGAGTGTAACTTTTCTTAAAGGGATCAATTCAATGGGTTTTAAAGTGAATAAAACGAAATGCATGTAGAACTACATAGTGGGCGGCATATATATATATATATATATATATATATATGTGTGTGTGTGTGTGTGTGTGTGTGTAAAGGTACACACACTAAATGTTATCCAAAAGAAAATGAGAAGAGAAATGAAGGAATCAAGCGACGAAATGTTCGCATGTCAAACACGAAAATGAAAATCTCGCGCGATTTCCCCTCATCACGCAACGCAAAATCTTCCCAATACTCGAAAGGACGACAACAAAAAGGCATTATAGAAACGAAGAACGTAAATAACGAATATTTAACATAATTCCGCGGACATCCACGCTATAATTACATCTCCTCCCCCACCCCTTCTCCGCTCCCAAACACAACACAACTCCCTTATTATACTTCACTCCCGTGTGCGGAAATGCGATGTTGGCGGAAAAATGGGCCCCGCCTATCACCGCTTCCGGTCTCCGGCTCTCACGTGCCTGGATGCACTGCAAGAGGTGGAGAGCGAGAGGTGGATGATGTGGGTGTGTGATATCTTGGAGAGGTTCTATTTCTCTCTCTCTCCGGTATAAAGGGGTAAATGGGTAGGCCGAGGGGATATTCTGTATGATGTCCTCATACCATATATATATATATATATATATATATATATATATATATATATATATATATATATACTGTAATACATACAGGTTGGTTCATAGAATCGTCAAATGTAATTATTGATGCAAATTTAATGTCTGTTATTTAAATAAATAACAAATTAGAAGTAAAAAATATTTAACAGACATTTAAATGCAAATTTGAAATGATTTTCTGTGAGTTTATACAGGGTGATCGAAAAGTCTCTCCGCAGTAGTAATAAGATATTTACTTTATTGAAATTTTCCTTAAGAAGATATAAGAATTGTATAAATGTAATGACATATCATTGTTGCCTCTTTAGAGTAAGTAACGTAGCAAGACTTAGTTTAGAGTAAGTAACGTAGCAAGACTTAGCTTAGACTAGCCTAGACATAGCCAATATTTTGTTAAAAGATTTCACGATATCGTACAATTTTCATTAAAATATCTAACTTCAATAAAGTAAATATCTTATTACTACTGCGGAGAGACTTTTCGATCACCCTGTATAATGGGGAAGTTTAAGAACCGGTTATCCTAATGCTAATTATGTAATACGACTGCTAATACTGCTAATACTACTACTAATAATAAAATAATAATGAAAATACTACTACCATTAATACTAATAATAATACTAATAATAATAATAATAAATTAAAATATTACTTATTATAATAATAATAATAATAATAATAATAATAATGACACCATTGTTATTTATATATTTTACAATAGTGTTGTTATAATGATCTCTTTTAACGCCACAACCTTGAAAATTAAATCCTTAACGGCAATAGAATGAAGACCTCATACATGCTTGCACTTTAAGGGAGATGCAACTTGCAACTTGCAACTCGCAAAATGTGTACATCGTATCACTTCTCTTTTTTATGCCACGACTCGATTTACAGCCCTTGACAAGGGTGAATTTATGGCTGGAAGGGCTATCAGAAACCCTAAAAGCTGGGGGAGGGAGCGGGGAATGGGGGGAATTATATATATATATATATATATATATATATATATATATATATATATACTGACGAAGGCCCACTCAGCTGATAAGCGTGAATCAAATTGGCAAAACTTTTCCCTTTTAATAAATGTTAAACGCAAATAAAATAATATATATATATATATATTATATATATATATACACTATATACCGATGATTATATATATATATATATATATATATATATATATATATATATATATATATATATATATATATATATATATAGGGGTGGCCTGGTTCGATAAATGTTGAGTCATGCCAAAAATGAAGCTACTACATATTAATGAAGAGAGTTCAAATTTATAATAATTTTTTACACCTAAATTATATTAACACATTCTTTCTAGAAATTAATTTTAATAGCACTCTAAATATATATACATATACATATATATATATATATATATATATATATATATATATATATATTTAATAATAATACATAAAATGGCTTACATCATATAGTTCGTATGAATAACATTCCTATACGTATATCATCAGATACATAATTATGAAAGTTTTATGAAAATAATAATAACGATATTAATAATAAATAATAATAATTAGGCGAACTATATCTAATACTATAATTAAGAGTAATTATATAAATAATGGCTTATTGATTATGGGAAATTTATTTCATACTTTTCGCATATTTTGGCTCGCTTGTTTCTGCATGAAGTTCAAAATTTGCAACAGATGTGCTTTTTCCTGTTACTCTCTCTTTACTCCCTTTCTTCAGTGAGTATATATATATATATATATATATATATATATATATATATATATATATATATATATATATATATATATATATAGTGAGAGAGACAGAGAGAGAGAGAGAGTGTCGTACATAAATTATTATTTAAGTCGTCTCCTCACCTTAACATTATATTGATACAGGAGGGAGCTGTTATTTCCCTTTCTTTCAGTTGAAGTAAATGATCATTCATGGAGCTAATTATTATTATTATTATTTTCCTAATGTGAAAATAATCCTCTCAGCTGCACAACACTGAAAGAATATATATATATATATATATATTATATATATATATATATATATATATATACAGGGTGTCCCTAAAGTCTGGACACATAGGAAATATCACTAACTATAACTAACTATATGTTATTATTATTATTATTATTATTATCTTAAATTCATGCAACTGAGGCCTAAGGTAGGCCCACATCGAATCAGCAACCCTGAGGTAGGACCAAATAGGACCTCCAAGTCCATAACTTATGGACTTGGAGGTCCTATTTGGTCCTACCTCAGGGTTGCTGATTCGATGTGGGCCTACCTTAGGCCTCAGTTGCATGAATTTAAGATAATAATAATAATAATAATAATAACATATAGTTAGTTATAGTTAGTGATATTTCCTATGTGTCCAGACTTTAGGGACACCCTGTATATAGTATGTATAAATTTGCTCTATATTACTAAATTTGTTTATGGTTCATAATTAAGGTGACGTTTCGATCCCAAGTAGTTTCGTAAGAGTCCTTATATTTATTAGTGAAAGACCATTAACTTGATTTTCAGTTATATTTGTTTAAAGAGAAATCATTATTCACATCTCATTTCCTATAATTTCTTTTAAAAGTTTTTCGCAGCTGAAGTTAATCGGAACTTCATTCGCAAAATTTTATTATTTCATCGAATTTGCTAACAGAACCTCTCAACCAATCCCTCAGGATAAGGTTCAGCAAATCACACCCCATTAAAAAAAAATCAGATGCACCACATTATAGACAAGCGAGTTCGGGTGAGAGTCCCCTTTTTGGGTGAGTCTGCATTTGCGCGCGACAAAATAAGCTTCGTTACAGTAATTAAATAAACTGTTGGGCAACTAATCTAAAATGTTAAAGAAACCATTGATGCTACGAGAGAATAAACCATTAAACTTTATTTCCAGGAAAATAATGCATTATAACCTTAAATACATGGTTGGCAAATAGTTTATCACGGTCTTTGGTTGTTGTAACCAAACGGCTTTGTAGTGTATCTATCTATCTATCTATCTATCAATATACTATCGAAATGGAAAATGGAAGCAACCAGAATTTCTAACCTTAATAAACTTTAAGGTTGAGGCAAGAGAACAACCTGCAACGTCTTTAGTAGATGAAATAGACAAAATATGTCCATGCGAGTTATATGAAGCCCTCCTAGGAAGAAGTGGCTAAGCGACAAAAGTAAAAAACGCCAGAAAATGTAGTTAAACGTTGTACCAATTTGAAAGTGGAATAATTTTCGAACTTTTGAAGATATTTCGTCGAAGTATCTTCAAAGGTTCAAAAGTTATGGCAACTTTCAAATTGGTACAACGTTTGACTACATTTTCTGGCGTTTTTTACTTTTGTCACTTAGCCACTTCTTCCTAGGAGGGCCTCGTATAACTCGCACGGACATATTTCTTCCATTTCATCTACTAAAGACGTTGCAAGTTGTTCTCTTGCCTCAACTTTAAAGTTTATTTCTTTGTTGTGCAAAATGGTTGTTTCGAGCGAATAAAACCAAATATGTTCATTTTATTTTCAATGCTATTTTTAATACTGTATACTCTTTTAACACAATTCTTAGCATAATAGCTCTTTTAGCATAATTATATAACATAATAACGCTTTAAGCATAATTATTAGCATAATTATATAGCATAATAACCTTTCTCAAACCACGCATTTATACTTATTCTCTCGTATTTATTCTACTATAATTTTCCATTGTTTATCAGCTACTTCTACAACCATTCATTCTCTCTCTCTCTCTCTCTCTCTCTCTCTCTCTCTCTCTCTCTCTCTCTCTCTCTCTCTCTCTCTCTCTCTTCTCCTCCTCCTCCTCCCTCAATCTATACATCAATCTACCTCACTCTACCTCAATCTACCTCACTCCTTGCGGACTTGGGAATGACGCTGTGACTAATGAGACCTCTTGATTAATCGTAAATTTTATTCGCTTCCGACCTCACATGTGAGAAATATTTTCGCTCATTTTTAACTAAATTTTTCATTTTTTTTCATTTTTTAAATTTTCGTTTATATGTATATACATATTATATTAAAAGCTAACTCAGTTTTAGTTTAATTTTTATATGCTATTTGCGCTAAACACTTAAGTTATATAAGAATAGTCTATTCTTTCATATACTGTATATATATATATATATATATATATAGGGTGACCCGTTGTTTCCCATCATAATATATAAACCCTTCAAGCACCTCATATAAATGAGTTCTCCTTATAATAAATGAAAATGAAAAAGTTTATTGGCAGACTATATAGTCCATATAATATAGGTACTACACCATCTAAGCCATTCCAATCCTAAATTTACTTCGTTTGTGATGCAATTTCCGGAAGAAAATATTATGTATTTCTATATATTTTATTGCATTAATTTTATAATGATTAATAGTACGGTATATAAAAGGAAGAAATATCTAATAAATTTTAAAATATTAACGCTCATATATATATTTATTTACTTATTTATTCTTATCCTACAACCTTACACGAGTTCCGTGTAATGATTCCTCACGGAGGTCAGGCTCTTTGTCCCTCCTCTCGAGTTGGCTTGGTGAATGAGAGAATTGCTGTCTTGAGCTCTTTATTTCATACAACCAGGTATTTAGTCTTTTTCCGAAGACTTTCACTCCTACAACATTAGTGTTCCCGAATTCTTTGGACAGCTTGATTGAATGGTCTTAGGCTCTTGGCCCTCCAACAACAAAGCTATTTTCCTTCCGGGTTGAGGATGTTCCTAATCTGGCCTTTAGTTTGGGAATACGACACACGCTTCCTTTCCTATTTTCCACTGTCGTTTGAATGGTTATAGGGTTCAATTTGAAATGAGCAACTAGTATCTCTATTATTTTCCATATGTAAATTATGGTGTACCTCTCTCTTCTTAGTAGCGAGTATAAATTTAATTTCGTAGTCTTTCCCAGTAATATTTAGTTCTTTGCATCCACTAATCTTGGTTGTGAAGTTCCTCTGAATTCCTTCTAGTTGACTAACGTAATCTTTTTTGTACGGGGACATTAAGACTGAGCAATACTGCAGCTTGGGTATGAACAGTGCTTTCAACAGAGGACTTATCTATTCCATTCCCTTCTTTTAAAGTTTCTCAGTATCAGTCCATTTTTGTTTTGGTCGCTGCTATCTTATTTTGTGTCTCAAATTTCTCAAATTTCGCGTCGTCGGTCATTATAACTCTTAAATATTTTGCTTTGGCGTTTCTCTGAATTTTTTGTCCACTTGGGACACACGATTTTAGTCCCTCGCTTCTTCTGTATGTTAATAGTTGAAATTTCTCTGTATTAAATTTCATATTGTTGAAAGCTGAAAGCTTATTCATACTGAACTCTTAGTATTTTAGAGACTTCTGTTATATAATCAATTAATGCATTGTTTTCATTCTTCAAAGGTTCGATAGTCGCGTGATTTTTCGTTCTTCCATTTACAAAATTATACACGTATTTTGGATTCACCTTTATCGCTTCTATAGCGTCTCCTTCCGTATATTCCTGAGTTAGAATTTGTATGTCGCGATCAATGCTCTCTGGTTTTTTCATTCATTTTCCTGATGTGTTGTCCTTGCAGTTCGTTAATTTTGCAGTTACGCTCTTTCTCTTGCGGAACACTGATCGCTTTTATCTCTCTGCCTTGTTTCTCTTTCTTTTTTGTCGTTTTTGCATATTTTTCCACAGTTTCGAGAGTTATTAGCGTCTCTTCCGTTGTCTTAACCTTAAAGATGGTTTTCCAGTCTATTGCCTCTATGCTCGATGTAATACCGTAATAGCTTGGAGTGAAGATTAAAAATTTTGAATTTGCCTCTTTCTAGAGTGTGTTCTTTCTTGCGTTTTCATTTCTTGCATTTTCCTTTCTTGCGTTGATATTTCAGTAATATTGTAATCTGATATTATAGTTGAGGCTATTTCAATGTTATCAATTTGTGTGTGTGTGGTGTGTGTGTGTGTGTGTGTGTGTGGTGTGTGTGTGTTGTGTGTGGTGTGTGTGCGCGCGCGCGCGTGTATGAGAGAGAAAGAGAGAGAGAGAGAGAAATATGTGTATATATGGTTTAAGTTTTCATACAGGAGCGATTATTTTGCGGTTTATATTCCAATGAATTTTATTGCACCAAACATTTCACATTGTTCCCATATACAATTATATCTATATATTTTTTCACCCCTGCACGTGCGTGCAAAATACTTACATCCATTCATTCATTCAATGACGGACATTATTTTACATCAAAGTCAAAAAACATCATCCGAAGAAATATCCAACTGTTTCTCACTCCTTTTAATAGATGTTTTCTATGATATATATATATATATATATATATATATATATATATATACGTCACTCGTGCCTGAAGGCTGACACTGAACTTATTGGAGACATAATTTTGAACCTTACGTGTTGTGATGGAACACCGCAAGCCATTTTCTGCTCTTCAGGAGCCTCGACAGCGAATGATAACAGGAAAAATGTTCTTTAATAATAACGATATATATATATATATATATATATATATATATATATATATATATATACACTCACAAAGTTAGCTGTAGTGTTAAGTGTATATAAGAAACAATATGATGTACACTGTAGAATCCAATTACACAGGCGTTTGACTTTGAATATACGAGGTAGTGAATTATGTACATGCACACACATACATACATACATACATACATACACACGCTTATCTATACGTATATAACTCCTTCTCCCTCAATTAAAAAAATAATAAAAAGCATACAAAAAAAACACGCAATAAATTAAAAGGTTTTTTTTTTCTCACCCACCATTATCAATCTACTTGAGTCTGATTACTTCTCAAATTTATCTGAAGGGTTTGGGACCTCAGCAGGCGACATGTCTACAAAAATAGCCTTATCATGACCTCAGGCCCCCGCTCACACTTTTAATATTATCATTATTTTTTAAGGCTATTAAATAGTTGGTTAGGTCTTTTCATACTTTTTTTTCACTTTAGGTGTTACGCTTCTGATGATATTTTTTATCATGTAGGTAGGCCTATACCTTATTCTGATGGCAGGCCTATACCATCTTTCATCCACGATCTGGAGACAGTATTGCGTGCCCTGTATCATCCATACATCGAGTGTCGCTATAAAATTATGTATATAAGCTCCAAACAAATTTCAATTCTGTTTATATATATATATATATATATATATATATATATAAAGTCTCATTCAGCAACAGGACTTGGATTATTTGCATTTTAATTTTGTAAATATATATTTCTTTTAATATTAAATTTAATTTTACGTTTTTACTATTTATTGTATTTCTAATAAGACATTTTCGGATACACACGCACACGCACTAAGGTCATACTGGATTCAATTATCAATGCCACTCGTTTCCCTAATGATATATATATATATATCTATATATATATATATATATATATATATATATATATATATACACACTTCTTATTGAATAATAACAGTGCCTGAGGGTCAAAATAATAACAGTTGATAATGGACTATGTTTTGACTAAAAGTAATTGCTGTTAATATGAAAGGGTTATTACCTAATTATACCGTCATGAATGCGGTTACAATAAAAGGCTAAAACCTAAGGTAGTTTTTTAATAAAATACATACACAGTAAACTAAATATCCTTCAACAGTAATTGATGTGTGTGTGTATGTGTGTGTGTATATATATATATGTGTATATATATATATGTATATAATATATATATATATATAATATATATATATAATATATATATATGTGTGTGTGTGTGTGTGTGTGTGTGTGTGTTTTAGTAATGTTTATGGGGAAAACATTGTATCTTTTTTAAAATTTTTACCTATAAACTGTAACAATTGTTACGTAACTCATTTGTCAGTTGAAGAATCACGAGGGTATGGATTTTTAAGAATAAAAATATGTCCCCTCATCCTCCACGCACCACGCGGGCCTTCAATTCGTAGGTGGTCATGAAGAAATTTTTCACTCCCGAAATATAACTTTGCTTTTTAACTCTTCCAAATGAAGTTGGTGAAATGAAGGAAATGGAAATGTTTATTTTTCCTTCTTTAAATTTATGAAGGAGATAACAGCGCATGAAATTTACCCTTCGTTTAATTCCATAAAAGTAGTTTGAAAAACAATCTGTGCTTTGATTTGTTTTTTACAGTTTGTAAATAGTCTTCATCAGACACTTTACCAATATTTTTTTTTATGAACAAGTGTTCAGGATTGATCCACGACTGGCCTTTCAACATTATTCCGTCTCATTAATGAAATTGATGAAGGAGACAGCCGCTTTCCGTTACCACCTTGCTTTCGTACATAATCTACGATGCATCCCTTTTCAGAGACTTGTCTCAGGGGTACATCGGTGCTACCTTTCAATGTAGTGGCATTTATAAGCCCATAAGCCCTAGACCTATACCCAATTGATCGACGGGGTACTCTATCGATACTCTAAAAAGAGACTGACAACCTAACTAAACCTAACCTAACTTAATCTGACCAAAATAACTTGTCGATTAAATGTTGCGTCGAGAGAACGATGTTCACCTAATAAGCCGTATGGCACAATGCCCATTGAATAGTTTGTACTTAGAATATGTCCCAGTCCTGTTACTTCAGGAATGACGCGTGTCTAACATCCTCGTCTTATTTGAGATTCATAATCCGAAATACACTTTACTGCCTTGTACCAAAACCATTATGCAAATTTCCAGAAAATTTGGTGTTGGATTCTAATCGTAAACGGTAAGCTTTCCATTCGTTTCAGTTAATTTAGAAGTAATTATTCTCTGGAAAATCTCTGCTCGACAAAACACGTTTTGTGCGGACATACGAGCAAAGATACGTTATACTCGCATGTTAAAAAATTCAAGATTCCCCATGATTTGAGCAACAGGCTCACTCTTCTGGTTTTGGAAGCTTTTCCTTTGATGATTACAGAGATATCGTAATAAATAATAATCATTATGAATCAAAAGTTGCCTAATAGTTTCCTTTATCATACGAAACTATAAACAAATGTCTGTTGAATATCGAGCTTTACTCCATTTACCGCACTACTCTTCGTAATCCTTTCTTAGGTTCAAGAATTAGTGGAACTTTTTAATCCAACACCTCCATTAAAGTCATGTTTAAACGTTTGCAAGTTTCCGTGATCATATTTGCTCCAATAATTCTTGGTTCATATAAATTCATGACTAAATTTTCTCTTATGGCTCTGTATCTAATATATGAGACAAGCAATGTTTTCTAGCTGTGTATATGTATGATGATGTCGGAGGTTATACAATTTGTTTCCTTCATTAATGGTTTGGGGGTGTCGTAACCTTGTTAATTGAAATTTAAACCTCAACCTATCTTCTATATGGATTTGATCGCAGAGGGGACCTACAACGATCAACCAAAGACCTTGAGGAAGTACCTTAATCGCTGAAACTGGATAGTAGTTCTTCGGTATGGCTCTTCTTCCGCCTTTTCCTTTTAGGCATTATGGCAAAAAGTCAAAGTCGCATTTCGTATACGAGACCCTCCTAGGAAGAAGTGGCTAAGCGACAAAAGTAAAACACGCCAGCCACTTTTTCCTAGGAGGGTCCCATATCATACAGGTCTCTCCGCTCTAAATTTTCTTCCGATTTGGTTTGTGCAAGTTTGAGAAAATCATATTAGGCAGAAGACTTCTACTCAGATCATTCGTAATTCATTCTATATTCGTTATGAATCATTTCATACAAAAACTGGATTGTCCATCTTCATTTCAGAATTACATTATACTCTAAATAGAATTAAATTGTTTATCCAGACTATTTGCGCTATCATTGTTTCGTGCGAGTCATTTATATATTCACCATTTTTGTCTTTGTCTTTATTTCCTTCTAAAAAAATAAAGGAAAACTTTAATAGTAAGGTGGCATCTCATCTGCCACCAAATTACGGTGCGATTATTGCTTTGATATCATACGAAACTGTTACACTTCTGGTGGAGTAAATTAAACTTTATTTTTAAGGAAAAAGAAAATTTGCACAGCGGTCATTTTCGTGTTCCCTTAAAAATTTAATTTAATTTCTTCCATTAGAAGTGTAATAGTTTCGTACAATGTAAAAATAATAACCACCATAATTTGATGGCGGGAAAACTATTCATTTTTACAGCGTAAAGATACTTGCAGACTGCTTATATTCTTCATCTAACAATTTACAACTCTTGTCAACTACGTTGTTAGTCTATTTTCTACCTTAAAAACAAACGTTTACCTTTGCTAGGACTTATATATAGCTATATTCAAAGATGTCCCCGTGTAGTTCATGGTAGGGTCACTGAGTTGAGAAACGAAGCCTAGATAAGATTTGGGCATCTATTTAACGCAAAGGTTTTAAGCCTATAACGCGTAAGAGATTAGGTTTCTTATTTTGCAATATAACTATAAAAGGTGACCCCAACGCACTTATTAAAAAGTCATATATTAAAAAACAAAAGAAATAATTAGAAATATTCATACCTATATATCTAATTTTATCCTTTATTAACTTCGTCTCACTTTGGATTTTAAAACTGTTTAAAAATATTTCTATTAAATATTTTAGTTTGATCTAAATAACAATTTATAAACTATTAAACTACGATCAAATTTCCGTCAACAATAAAACTAATTTAGAAGAACTCCAATAATTAATAATCCAGCATAACGCACCGTTGTGAGCGACTACAAGAGCGGCTGGGCTGCAACCCAGGAGGATAAGGGATGAAACTCTCATTTAGTGCTTGCTGCCCATATTATCATTATTATGAAGCATATTTAGGCTTCGGTATTAGCCTAGATATGAATTTAGTACGAGAAACCTCTCAATTTAGGTATCCAATTTAACATCCGAGTAACTTAAAGTAGGAGTTGGTGATGTATCAAATTTACTCTTTCTTTAGAATAAATTTTAATTAATAATTTTCTCTTTATCACAAAACAAAAATTAGGTTCCATCTGGATTCTCTTGATTAATGAATTGTTTCAACTAATGAAATTGTGACTCCATCGTAACTTTAAGCGTCATTACTCATATTTTTACTTTTTAACTATTCTTCATGATAATAAACTAAATTAAATTCAGGATAGCAAATACCAGGTGCGAATCATATGAATTATTGTCTTAATGAATTAAGAGATATCAATAAATATATACATATATAATTATTAATAAATATTTGAAATAAAAATGTTTTTATTGTTTATCATACGCTGTCTTCTCGCTCAGGATCATTCTCTTTTATTCCTCCCATGAGCGAGAAATCAGCGAATGAGAATCTCAAAGGAGGCGATTCTCAAATTGATTCATTCTCATTTTCACTTAGGTCTGATTTCTCATAGAAAATAGCTCTCGACTACGCACCCTTTTCAAAATCGGGAAGGGTACAGGTGTTCGAAAAACATGAAAGGTTAAATTCTCAGAATCGTACCTGATTTTATTTTTAAGATTCCATTACTAAATATGAAAACAATGTATGAACTTTAAATAATGCAACGGATACATACTGAATTGAACAATACAGAAAGGAAACAATGCTAACGACGCAGCAATCAACGCACTTTTTTCAGTTTCGAGTGAAAGGTTAATTATTTTAGCGTTTCATTTATACAGAATATTCTGAAATTACTGAACGAATCATGTCCCGTAGAGGCACTGTAAGGAAAGAGGGACCTTTTTTGGGGGGGTTAAATACGAGACTGTCCCTTCAAATACGGTACGGGTGGCAACCCTGGATGCAATCATCTTCCTCCCACAGGAAAAAAAGTAAAAAATACCAGATTTCGTCATCAGTCTCGGTGCATGACAACAACTGAGCTAATTTTATACTAAATTAAACTTTATTATTAAGTATCAGTCTTCTAACCCGCCAGAATAGCGTAGTGGTAGAGCGCTGGGCTGTTTAATCTGAAAGTTCTGGGTTCGAATCGGTTCGGATTTCAGTTTTAAGCAAGGGTAGTGATTCGGACCCCACTTTTGAAAAGTTGTATGTCCCTTCTGTCCTTAGATGTTACGAAGAAGATTAAACAACGGAGGAAGTATAAATTTGGTAGAAATCCAGTAAGTTTCTATCTCAAAATCTTGAAATTATATAAACAGGGTGTCCACAATGTCTTGTCACCCCAGTAAAATACTAATTGATTTTCGTTTTTTTTTTCAGACCCATTTGAAATGTGTGATAGCAGCAACTACACAATTGAACAACGTATATTCGCTAGTACCTGGGTCCATGAGCGATCACGTAATGGTAAAACCATTGAAAATATTCGTGCAGACTTCTAGGACTAATTCAATCGTGCAGCTCCTCCAAAAAGCACTCTGTTGAGATGGGAAAAGACACTGTTCACAACAGGAACTGTAAAAGAAACCAAGAACTGGCAAGCTATCTAAGTGATAAATGGGTCTGAAGGAAAAATGAAAATAAGTTAGTATTTTACTAGGGTGACAAGACATTGTAGACACCCTTTAGTGTAAAGGGCAATATAATCGTTGTATTCTGGCTTAAGTGACATACAAGAACAGTTTTCAAAGTAGAGAAAGGGGTCGCTGTTTTCAACTTCGAAGAAACTTTAAAATATACAAATTCTCTGGGTTGAACGAGTTAACGCAATGTTTATACAGATATTTGAATACGAGAGTTTAAAAGTCTCTGTATACGGATGCTGCTAACTTCTTCTCTACCCTCTATAATCACCGATTCATTCGTTCAGTTGTTGTTGTTGTTGTTGTTTAGCCGATCAGCCCACCCTGATCGAGCAAGCCGGCGGCACACAGGTAACCGATCGCCCTCTCCGGAGCGGACCAGAGGTTCAGCGCACTAGTGATGTTGTTGTATTCGTTGTTGTGCTAGAGCGGTACAGTAGGGCGGGCTCGTTTTTACACTTTTTTCGATATTTGATTGGGGGTAGTGCGGAAAAGTTGCGATTTGGAGAGAAAATAAAGTGTACAAAATTTTTTTGATCTACGTCAATACCTTCCGGTGGCGGCGAGTCCTTAAAAATCGAAAAATAGGCCTAACGGGGTAGATTGGAAAATGGTTTTAAAGACTTACAAAATAAACAATAAAAATTTCAGCACAATCTGTTAATAACTTCCGGTGGCGTCTTAGCCGTTAAAATATCCAAAATATTGATTTAAAGCAAGTTTTAACAAGATGTTATACAAATGTTAATTCCGGTATATTTCTGTGCAAACAACCCTGAGAACACTATTATAGGCTTGAATAAATTAATAGCAGTCATTGAACAATGAACATTATATAAAAATTATATAAAAATTTGATGTGTTTTTAGGCCTATTTTTCGATTTTTAAGGACTCGCCGCCACCGGAAGGTATTGACGTAGATCAAAAAAATTTTACACACTTTATTCTCTCTCCAAATCGCAACTTTTCCGCACTACCCCCAATCAAATATCGAAAAAAGTGTAAAAACGAGCCGCCCTACGGTACAGTCTATCATAATGTGTTCAATTGTTTGTGGTGTGTCCTGGCACAGGTGGCAGGTGTCGTCTATGGAGTTGTCTAGTCTGTGTTTATATGTCCGTAAGTTGAGGTGATGTCCATTCTTTCAGTTGGTGCGTACAGTGTTTACGGTTTAAATCACATTCATCATCCCAGGCGTATTAATAAACGAGAGACAAGCAGAGAGACAAGCCTGTGATTTCTTTCTTTAACACGAAAAATCCTAGGCACTGATGTATAAATATTTAGTTGTAAATATGTATTTTATAGATATTAAGGAAGGTCTTTATACTGTATACTCTGCTATCTATAGTATAGAATAGTTTGAAATATATACCAAAAATGAATACAATATCCAAAAGTATTATGAGAGAATATGACCAGTTAGTAACTAGCAATTAATAATTTTGTTTCTAGGCGAACTTCTTTCCGAAACTACATCGGCACAATATTTTTGGTTTTGGTATAAGTACATTATTAAAGAACTCACGATAATTCCTTTCAGTGAAGTATACAATCAGGAAGCCCATTTCCGAAGAGAAACTTTCCCATACTCTCATTATGAAGTTGAGGTTTTGTAGTTATAGAAACAGTACTCAATGTTTAATCCTGAAAATAAAAAAGAATTATTAATAATAATACTTTATTATAAAGTTGTTTTAACAAAGTTAATTCAGTGTTTATTAAGAAGTTTACTGAAGAGGGGGAGACCAGATTATCGAAAGTTATGTTTGATTAAAAATGTTCGTAATACAGTGCTTCTAATATTTATTATAGAACTTCAGTGCGCAAAAACTAAATCTTCAAGTGTAATACATACATACATACATACATACATACATACATACATACATATTCATATACATACACACACACACACACACACATATTATATATATATATATATATAATTTTCTGGGGGCTACTCCAATTAGCATACGAATATGTAAGTCCTATAAAAAATTTACCATGTTAAATGATAGCGTGAACTGACTATTAAGTAGGAGGGCTTTGGTTCAATGTATTCTAAAATGAAGTCCGTTATTGTTATTGGATTGAAAATCATACTTTTTTCTTTCGTACGATGCCTGAAAATCGGAGAATTTGGTTACTGTAAGAAATGAGTTTAACAAGAACAAGATATACTGCATTTAATCTGCGTCTTCCATCTAAATTTATCCCCAGATTTAATAAAGTTTAACTTCTTCAAAAAAAATCGGTATTCTTTTTAATGCAATCCACACGAGTGTAAAGCATGAAACGTAAACAAATATTGAATAAATATATGGGTAATTAAGAGCGACATATAACTGCATTTCAGTCATATATACCGTAAACTATCTTGGAATTTATTCCCCTTTCACAATGGCGATGACAAAACGCGTGAGATCGGGATTGTAAACGCTCACACCATATGCATCATATAAGTCACTTAAGAAATATAAATGTTTTAGTTATAGATGTTATTAATAAGCGTTGGCCGTTAGAATTTAATTAAACAATAATTTGAAACACTGAATAAAGGACAATAAAGATTAGAGTTAAAACACTGAGACCAATCGCAATTCCGCCATAATTGTCCAAAGTTGACGCCATCTTTGGATTAAATGAACGCTATCTTATCCCAACCTAACATTCATATAAATATTTCCTTTACAAAGCCGGTGGTTTCTGAGGGTATTATTGTTTTCCTGAGTATATTCCCTCTACAGAGGGGTACTAGCTTCTACAGGAGTATCTCCTGACGAAGTAGTAGTCTTGGAGGGCAACATGCTCTACCACGAGATACACACCCTCAAGTAGTCCGCCCTTGGAAAGCGGAACTGTACGCTACGAATGAGTATACTTTAACATTCTGACATTTTCCTTCCAGCTTAAGATATGCATGGTCCTCAGTATAAGTACGTGTGACAGGGAGATTACACTGGGGAACAAATTTTAACTTTTTTTTTGTTTCTTGGACGTGAACAGGTCGGTCTTATAGGATTTTTTCCGCTGATTTCCGAATATAGCCGTAGAATTTCTCTATCACCCAAGGTTACTGAGAAATTTGTATTTAATATTTATTCAAAAAGTGTATAGAAGTTAGTAAAAATACTTCATAAAAATTATATTAGTGGCAGATTGGCATTTAAAATATTCTTCTTAAAACCAGGGTTGTGGAGTCGGAGTCGGAGTCATGGAGTCGGAGTCGTGGAGTCGCACGTTTCAGGGCGGAGTCGGAGTCGGAGTCGGAGTCGGTAAAAAACTTCCGACTCCGACTCCAATTTCTGTCCTGTGTCACCCTTAATTTCTAAATCCTAAATACTAACATTTAGGTTATTTAGTTTTTTTGGTCAATAAACCTTATTCATTGATAGCCCCTAGATTAAGTTTTTTTAATATTTTTTTTTTACATTTTCAGAATATACAATTAATATTTATTTAAATATAAAATATAAAATATAAAATTTCACACTTAGTGTGGTGGTGATGAAATGTCTTATTATTATGATAATTATAGAGTGAAACACTAGAGGAGTCGGAGTCGTATATTTAAAATGTGAGGAGTCGGAGTCGGATTTTTAGATTTTTTACAATGTGTGGAGTCGGAGTCGGAGTCGAATTTTTGACAATGTGTGGAGTCGGAGTCGGAGTCGGAAAATTTTGGACCGACTCCACAACCCTGCTTAAAACTTCTTTGTCACTGATTTTCTCTTGTAGTTTTCATTAGGAGCTTCTCGCATCAATGTCCAGCAGTAATCAACTAACATTGCCGGATCCCACCTCCCTTGGTAGCGTTTCTCCATAGTAGCTATATCTTGGTGGAACCTTTCTCCATGCTCATCGCTTACGTCGCCGAGGTTTTCAGGGAAGAAATCTAAATGGGAGTGCAAGAAATGGATCTTTAGTGACATATTACATCCCAATAACCTATATGCTTCAATCATGTCCTGCACTATTTTTTCATAGTTAGAGGCTTTGATGTTCCCTAGAAAATTTGTGACAACATTCTTCATGGCCTCCCATGCCACTTTTTCTTTTCCTCTCAAGGCATCATCAAACTTTTGATCTTTCATGAGCTCTCTGATTTGGGGACCAACAAAGATCCCTTCTTTTATCTTTGCATCGCTAAGTCGTGAAAACTTTTTCTTCACATATTTGAATGCCTCATCTTCCTTGTTCATTGCTTTGACAAAATTTTTTATGATGCCAAGTTTGATGTGAAGTGGCGGTAAGTATATTTTCTTGGGGTCAACTAAGGGTTCATGAGACACATTCTTCAGTCCTGGGATACATTTTTGACGAAGTGGCCAATCCTTTACAAAATAATGCGAATCTCTGGCTCTGCTGTCCCATTCACAAAGGAAGCAGCAGAACTTCGTATAACCGAGCTGCATTCCCAGAAGAAGCGCGACGACTTTTAAATCCCCACATATATACCAACGAAACTGGTCATAATTAATCTGCTGAAGGATGTTTCATATTTTCGTAAGATTCCTTCATGTGGACAGCGTGCCCTACAGGAGTGGAAGGGTATTTATTTCCATTGTGAAGTAGTACAACCTTGAGGCTTAGCTTCGAAGAGTCAATAAATAAACGCCAATCTTCAGATTTGTGCTCATGACCGAGAGCTAACAGCAGTCCATTTACATTATTACCAAAGCTGGGCACAAACCGTTAATCCGTTAATCGTTAATTAACGAAGTTAACTTTTTCGTTAACGATTTAACTTTTAAGTTAACTTTGAAAATCATTATCGGACTAATTAACTTCCGTTACATTTAACTTCCGTTAACTCAAGTCCGTTAACCCAAAAAATTCATAAATAAACGTTTAAAAGTTTCTATTATTTTCAGTGCTGGGCAGGTGCGCAATTAATCCGCCACTGTTAATAGTGATGAACGAATTTCCATTTCCGCAGTGCAAAATCAGGCGATATATTGTTTCCGTCGCCACAATTTGTGTCTTACCAAATATGGTAGTTATTTATGGCATTGGTTTGAGCAAAACATGGTCGACTGTAAAATCAGGCGGAAAGATTTGCCATTTGAGTTGAATGTTTCAACTTCTTTCAAGAAATATCACGAGCATTTTAAGGCACTTTCAATAATATATGTAACAATTACAACAAATAACTA
The DNA here is from genome assembly GCA_023014485.1 of Bathynomus jamesi. NCBI lineage: Eukaryota > Metazoa > Arthropoda > Malacostraca > Isopoda > Cirolanidae > Bathynomus > Bathynomus jamesi. The sequence goes on from JAJOZX010014904.1 coordinate 42,369, forward strand.
CATTCGTTTCATTTGCAGTCTGTCTCTTGCGCAACATGTTTGTGCTAGTGAATATTTAAAAATAATCAAGTTCAACACAGCCATCCCCTCCAGTGCTGCAGTGGAGCGTTTGTTCTCTATGGGCAAGGACATCCTGAGGGCCAAGAGATCATCCCTGTCTGATGAAAACTTTGATATGCTAATTTTCATGAAGGGCAACATGCATCTCATGGCCAAAATGGAGAACGAGAAGAAGAGGGAAAATTAAATTATATATATATATATATATATATTGTGTTTTTCATTTTTTTTATAATAAAAGTTAACGTTAACGGTTTATCGGTAACTTCCGTTACATGTTTAACGAATTAACGGATTAACGGTTAACGAAGTTAACTTTTTGGTTAACGGATTAGCGGTTAACGAAGTTAACTTTTTGGTTAACGGTGCCCACCACTGATTATTACAGTAGCATAAACCACCTGACGAGGAGAAATACTGCATCAGATCTTTTTGGCGAGTGCGGAACGCCGATATGCTTGTATCTTTTGCCAGCAAATTCCATTCACGTAACCTGGAGCCCAATAATTCCGCTTTCTTTTTCGGAAGGTCCAAATCTCTCACGAGATCATTCAGCATAACGTGCGTTATCATACGTGGTTTATTCATTCAGGTTGCTGAAAGTCTGTATCTTTAGTGTCATCAATTTCCATTGGTTCAACTTCAGACTCTTCATCCAGTGTCCATGACTTTGGGGGAGTTGGAATTGGGTTATCATCGTCATGTAGTACTGGTCTCATGGCAGATGCAAGATTTGGGTATTGAATTTTATGTTTATTTTGGGCAGAGAATCCTGAAACGTTAGTCATACAAAAATAGCAATCCGTTAGGTGATCCTTGGGCTCTCTCCAAATCATTGGTATGGCAAATGGCATAGATTTGAGGGTACCTTTAATCCAACCCCTAAGAGTGACGGCACAGGAAATGCATGAGATATGAGGTGCCCAGGATTTGTCTTGGTCGCCTACCTTACATCCAAAATAAAGTTCGTAAGCCTTCTTCACGAGTGGGGTCATCGTCTTCCTCTGTGCCATTATGGTCAGTTCTCCACATACGTAGCAAAATGTATCTCTGGGATTAATACAGTTTCGATTCATGCTGGCGGAAAATTATTGAAATCACGGAAAACTTTTTTGAATGAAAAACCAATTTTTTCTACTATGAAAAATTTTAAAATTTGAGCAAAACTTGAAAAAAATTTCTTTCTTTTTATTAAAAATCTGTTTGTTTAAATAGCTATATTTTTTTAATGCAAAAAATACTATTAAATATAGTTAACCTGGAAAAAAAAGAAAGTAAAATTAAATTAGTACACTTAATTTTAACTAATATTTTGGGAAAACTCTGAGTAAATGGAAATATTATTTTCTCGAAAACTATGGGTGATAGAAAATTTCTGAAACCATATGTGGAATCAGCATCAAAGGTTCTATAAGAAACACCAAATAGTTTTCAAGAAACAAAAATGTTGTTCCCTAGTGTTATCATTGTGCCTTGTAAACCCCAGTTCCGCTTTCCAAGGGCGGACTACTTGACGGCGTCTCTCTTCCAGTAGTGTGTGATGACTGATGGGATAACTAAGACTGCTTCTCCGTCAGGAGCGACCTCTGTAGAAGCAAGCAGTGACTGCAAGCACTCTTCTGTAAAGAGATGAGGAAAAGGATAGTTCTACTTTCTCGTGTACCAAGTAGGAACACTGATTGTCGTTATTTGCAATTTAAAAGTATATATATATATATATATATATATATATATATATATATATATATGTGTGTGTGTGTGTGTGTGTGTGTGTGTGTGTGTGTGTGTACGAAAATGATTTGAATGTAAATTATATATATTACACACTTGTTTGTACCTTTTTGTACCCTTTGTACTTGGATTTGTAAACGGTTGAAAAACCAAGCGTGATTGGCTTGTACACTCAAAAATTTACCCGAACTCATTACTTATATAACAACACTTTTGAATTATCGCGCCAGTAATGATCTTATAGTGATGTGACAATTAACAATTTAAATATAATATAAGCCCATGTTCAACTGACTCATATAACCAATGTACGGTAGATGGCAGCCGAATCGACGTGTAGTGTTGCTAACAATGATTAACGCATTTACCTGATACAAACATAATCAATGTAGGTCCTTTAGTTACGAAATTATACGCCGTGTAAACTTATTTTCTGACCGCCCCTCGTAAAAAGTTTCAGGTGATACCAATAATATCAGTGATGTTATATAAGTAAATTCTGTTAATATTTCTCATTCCAAAAAAATTTAAGATTTTTGAACTCTTTTGGCCATAGCTGTAGAGATTAGAATTAGGGAAAGTGCATACGAGCATATGCAAATGCATATTTAAGGAGTTAGTGCATATGATTGATGTTAGCGCGTATATTTGCAGTTTCCACGATTTATGGAAAATTAACTCGTCTTAGTATATTGTTAATGCGTTAGTACAGTTTGAGTAGAAATAGCTTGGTGTAAATGGATATTTGGAAGAATCAGCTGCAGCCTTACCATTTCATACTCGTATAACACCATCTCTTGCCCCTCATTTCAAATATTGCCCAGTGACATCAAGTGACGCTGAACGAGTGTTCTCAACCTACTGTGGGTACTGTGGGGCATATTTATTCATGAATGAAGATGATTAGATTTTATAAATTGCAGTATGAAGTATGGGGCATTGCTTTTTTTATTAGTGCATATTTCAAACTTTCTGCTGTGTGTATATATATATATATATATATATATATATATATATATATACGTACAGGGTGGGCCGTAAGTTTCCACACATAGGAAAAATAAACATTTTTTTATGGACAACCATTTTTATTTATATAATATGCTCTACATGGTTGCCATTGTTTTGAAAACACATTTCAATACGTGTTCCCCACTGTTGATGAACACGCATTAGCACAGTTGACGTTATGCTTGTAATGGCGTTGGTGATACGTTCCTTTAGATGATTTATGTCTCGTATCTTTTCCTGATACACCATGGCCTTCAAGTGCCCCCAAAGATAGAAATCAAGTGGGGTGAGATCTGGGGATCTGGGAGGCCACTCCACAGGACCACGCCGACCAATCCAAGCATCCGGAAACTGCTGATCCAAATACCGACGCACGTGAAGACCATAATTTAAATTTTCCTATGTATGGAAACTTACGGCCCACCCTGTATATATATATATATATATATATATATATATATATATATATATATATATATATATATATATATATATATATATATATATACATATATATATATATGGCCTCTAATAATATAACCAGTTGCTGGTTTATGAATCCTTTGATGTTTATTTATTATTGTCATTATTATTGTTGTTGTTGTCGCAGACGATTGACTAAAAATATTTTAAGTTGTATCATCAACTTGTAGGTAGTATGTTTTCTTTGGATACAATAAGAGTTAACGCTTCAGTAACCGATGCTTTATTTTTCAAAGGTGTATTCATTCCACAAAATAATTTCCTTAGGTGAAAACAAAGTAATATAATCAGTGTGGAGGACCAGAAACTGGCACAATGCTCAGACCAACTAATGCGGCCCATTGCTCTAACTTTTTTAATCATCATCACCAGCATCTTCTGGATTCGAACCACCAACTTCAGTGCCTTCATTTCTTTCGTTTCTCGGGAAACTGTGTTACCCACTCAGCTACGAACACTAGCGAATGCGGAGAAAGTAATGTAATGTTAAGTTTAGGTTAATGTCAGACGACCGAAAGTGAGGGTAAATTGTGTTAGGTTTGGCGATGTCGTCGTGTTTGTTTGTTTGAACTTCTTCGCAGTGGCGTACTAAGAGGGCTAAGAGGGGGCGGTCCGCCCCGGGTGACAGCCAGGAGGGGGAGTGCCATCGGGAGAGTTGAAATACCAGTACAAGTTTTCAAACCAAATGAAAAATTCGCCAAAGTAAGAAAAAAAATTTAAAATGTTCAAACTATTACAACAGCTTAATGTGAATTTCCACTATAAAATAAATTTTTTTTTTATTGGCAATACAAAATTTACAAACGAAGTGATCAGATACGTCCATATTGAATGTAACAAAGTTGAAGTAAAGGAATCATTCTTGGGCTTCTTCCCTATTGCCGAAAAGACTACTGCTGAGCTCACAGGGGATATCCTGAGACATCTGGAGAGAGATGGACTGGACATAAACCTGTGCCGTGGTCAAGGATATGACAACGCTGCAACTATGGCTGGGATTCATGGTGGTGTTCAGTCAAAGATCAGAGATTAATCCCAAAGCTTTGTTTGTGGCTTGTGCAAATCATTCTCTGAAACTTTGCGGAGTGCACTCATTTGGAAGCATTTCTTCATGTGTGACTTTTTTTGGAACCTTGGAGAGAGTCTATTCCTTCTTTTCAGTCTCAACTCATCGATGGGAAGTGCTGATGGAGAATGTAGGCATGACAGTCAAAAGACTTTCCCAGACAAGATGGAGTGCTCATTATGACGTTGTGAATCCAGTGAAGGCAAATTTTGAAAAGCTGACCTCAACCCTTGAAGTACTGTGCGATCCCAAAGAAAATATGGACACAAGAGGATCAGCTCAGATTTTGCTGTCTGCTGTATGTGATTTCTCTTTTTAGAGTTACCTTTCTTTCTGGTGTGAAGTCCTGGAAGAAATTAATCTCACACAAAAGTATTTGCAAACAGTTGGAATCAGCCTTGAAAGGTGCATTGTGAAGCTTCAAGCTCTAAAACTGTTTCTTGAAGATCAGCGCAATGAAATTGTGGAGAGGGTCATTCATTATGCAACTAAAAAGTGTGAGGAAATGGACATTTCTATGGAGAGAAGAGGGAGAGTAAGGCTCCGAAAAAGGATGTCAGGAGAGATGGCAAAGGATGCTGGTCTCACATTGCCAGAGGAAGTAAAAAGGGCTATGTTTGAATGTCTTGATCGCTTTCATCAAGAATTGGATTCGTTCTAAGGCAATGGATGAAATTCTGTCAATCTTCGCTGTTATTCAGCCAAACACTTTGGTTGTTGCAACAGAAGAAGAACTTCGGAAGTATATTCCAAATTTGACTCAGATTTTCAGTGAATTCTCTGCTGAAGATATCAGTGTGGAAATTGGACGACTTCGGAGGCATTTGGAAGCTGCCAAAATCAATCAGCGTTGAAGAGGCAAAGAAATGGACAGCATTGTAGTTTCTGGAGTTTGTGAAATGGGATTTTTGTGAATCTTTGCCAAGCTTGTCACTGTGTTTGAGATTCTTTTTGACTGTCTGTGTGTCTATTGCTTCATGTGAAAAAAGTTTTTCCAAATTGAAATTGATAAAAAATTTCTTTCGCTCGACCATGAGTCAGACAAGATTGACAAATCTGGCTTTACTTTCAATTGAACATGAATATGCAAAGAAGGTGAATTTTGATGAGGTCATTAATCAATTTGCAGAAATTAAGGCTCGAAAGCAGAGACTGTGAATCCTCTCTATTTACCTTTGAAGAATAGGCTGAGCGTTGAGACTGGATTTCCTGTGTTTTTTTTATAAAATAAAATGCAGTATTACCTGTTCACCGAATTTTTAATGTCCTGCATTTTTCTTATTTCCAATTTGCTTATGACAGCACTGTACTGTTTAAAAATCTACTTGCAAACATAATATACTTTTGTGTGTGTTTAAATTTTAAAATTATTTATGGGGGGTGCCAAAGGAAGGATCCGCCCGGGGTGCCAAATACTTTAGGTACGCCCCTGCTTCTTCGCAACAGTTAAGGTCATATAACGGAAAGGACCTACAGGCCTACGTGGGGTTCGAACCACGGATAGCTACATAATCTGAACGCGAAGGACTGTCCCCATCCAACTACTATCTAGATCCAGTGTCGCTTAACTTTCCTGATCGACGGAAAACGATGTTATGACACTGGCCACGACGTAGCCCTTGTTTGTTGTCGTCACTGACGTTAACTTTCATATTTTAAAGACAAAGGAAACCATCTATTTCAAAGCGTATTTACAAAACAAGGCCTATTATTAATATAACCAGTCAACTTGAGAACAGTAACTGTCACAGTGTTTCTTCCATATAAATGGTTTCTGTCAAAACGTTTTACTAGTTTTTGGGGTGACTTAACGTCGTTGGTGAACTTAAATCTCTCTCTCTCTCTCTTCCCGGGTGGCAAGCCTCTGCAAGGGGAACCCTAAGGAGTTCTTCAGTTATGTTAATAGTAGAAAGCCCATTAGAAGCATGATAGGTCCATTAAAGGACCGAAGCGGCCTTCTGCGGACCTCCGACGCGGACATCGCTAATGTGCTGAATGAGTACTTTGCGGGAGTGTTCACCAGGGAGGACACCCGCGTCATCCCCGAGCCAGGCGTCAGGCACGAAGGTGCTGGCCTGGATAGTGTTCGGTGTACCGCGACAGTCGTTGCTGATAGAATAGACAAACTGAGCGCGTTTAAAGCTCCTGGGCCAGACCAGTTCCTCCACAGAGTGTTGCGGGAGGTGGGCGACTAGGTGGCTCCCCACCTGGCTACAGTCTTCATCAAATCGTTGGAGACGGGCCAGGTGCCTGGTGACTGGAGGGAAGCCAACGTGACCCCTATCTTTAAGAAAGGGGATCACGAAAGTCTAGGGAACTATCGTCCCATTAGTCTCACTTCGGTTGTAGGTAAATTATTAGAGGAAATAACAGCGGATGGGATCGTTGACCATTTAGATTCCTACAAGCTGCTTGGGGAGTCCCAACATGGGTTTAGACGGTATAGGTCGTGTCTCACCAACTTGCTCGAGTTTTTCCACGTCATGCTGAGTATGATAAGTATGATAAGAGTAGGGCGATTGATATACTTTATCTCGACGTTCAGAAAGCCTTTAATAAGGTACCTCACCGCCGGCTAATGGCCAAAGTGCGCGCGCTGGGTATCAGTAGGGAAGTAGGTAGGTGGAGTGAAAACTGGCTGAAGAATAGGCGGCAGAGGGTTGTAATTAAAGGGGCTAGTTCGGGTTGGGCCTCGGTCACTAGCGGGGTTCCGTTTTGGGGCCACTGTTGTTTATCATTTACATAAATGATATCGGCGTTGGCATCGTTAGTAGGATCACCAAATTTGCTGATGGTACGAAGCTTGGGGCCAATATTGGGACGCCCGAGGCGATCGAGCAACTGCGTGCGGACCTACGTAGGATAGGAGAGTGGTCGGAAAAATGGCAAATGCCGTTTAACTTGGGTAAATGCAAGGTGATGCACATTGGCTACGCCAATCCCAAGTCGGACTACTCGATGTTGGGGAGTAATATCGAGGCCACTGATTTGGAAAAGGAATTGGGTGTGGTAATTAGCAGCGACCTTAAGTTTACCAAACAGTCCGTAGAGGTGGAAAAGAAAGCCCAGAAGCTGTTGGGTTATATGAGACAATTTCGATTTCGGAACAAGGAGATTGTGCTCTCTCTGTACAATTCCCTGGTTCGGCCGTACCTGGAGTACGCTGTGCTGTTCTTGTCGCCCACCCTCAGGAAAGATATTGACAGGCTGGAGCGAGTCCAGGCGAGGGCCACAAAGTTAATCCCTTCTGTTAGGCATATGGGCTACAATCGACGCTTGCGCGCCCTGAATTTGTTTTCGCTGGAAACTCGGAGGCTGCGCGATCAACTCATCGAGGTTTTCAAGCTCTTACACGGGTTCGACAATGTCGAGTTTAGAAGCATGTTTAATTTAAATAATAACTCAACTCGCAACAATGGTTGGAAGTTGGATTTGAAACGGTTTAGCATTAGTGTGTGTGGGAATTACTTTACCTATAAAATCTGTGACACGTGGAACAGGCTATCTTCAGAAGTTGTGAACAGTTCCTTTGTGATCAGTTCAAGAAAAGGTTAGACCGAATCTTGCACACTATTTGAGGATGTGTTACTGTCTTCTCGGTGGCTGTTCGAGAAGCTAACTGTGACAATGTATAGGAATTTTTCTTGGCACCCGTTGCTCTCTCTCCGTACAGAAGATAGGACTCATGATATATTATAAGGAAATATAGGCTACAAGTTAATGTCGTGGGATAAATTTCCTCTAATGAATCCAATGCAAAAAAAAAATTTGTTAAAAGATTCTTAGGCAAGCAATAGGTTATTTTTCATAAATGGATATATGTTGTTTAATTGTAATTTCATTGTAAGAATATCGTTATTAATGAGATTATTGTTATTTAATAAATGAGTTTTAGTAAATTCCGAATTGTAATATGACCAAAGCTTACCTATATCCAAACAGCGGAACTCGCATGATAATTGTAAATATATAATTTTATGCCGAAGACTTTGAACAGAAAACTTTAAGCTAGTGATAATTGAACATTTAAGGGTAATCTTAATTTACGCTGACGAGCCACTTATCTCGTCATCTATTCGTCACGATCATAATTGCATTTGATTACTTTGATAGAGTATAGAATGCAAATCAACTGACCTACGAGTACTTTTGTTTACAAACAAAAACTGGACCTAACCTAATTTCCCTTGCTTAACCTAAGATAGGTTTTATTCAGCTGTACAGTTTTTTAAAATCTGCTAAATCTGTATCCATTTAAAATTCGGTGTACGCATGCAAGACTAATTTTAGACAACGAATATTAACCTAGTGGACACACATCCAAATTACTCACCAGACACGCAACATTCGAACGGAGGTAAATTTAGTTTTCAAAAAACAAAAACTTAATTTCCTTTCTTACCTGGCAACATTATAGGCCTATGGCTTATGTAGGCTTCAGCTACATAGCCTACTTCTTAGACCCTGGTTATGTAACTTTGCTAAATATTTGGCATATTTTCACAAGTTCGTTTTAGATACATCAAAAATATTCTATTACTCTGGCGTTTGTGAGGTTATAATTAGGGTGACCAGATTTTTGCGATCCCAATGCGAACACTCCACAGGTCAAAAGCATTTTGCAGCACTCTATAGGCATTTTACTTTATCTTTCAAAGATATATAACGGACAAATAATTGTACTACCAAAAAGTAATTTTATATAGTGGACTTACCTAATTTATTGAAAAACATTTTATTTGACTGTACTTGGCACTGGAATGTATTTTCTTAAGGAGAGGTATTTCTTTGTTCAGATATTCACAAAATTCAAGGCAACTCATCTCGTAATTACATATCGTTAATAACGCTGCTTTTAGAGTATTTATATTTAACCGACTTTTTTCTTGTCCATAAGTTATTCATTATGGAAAATACCCTCTCTGTTGCAGCATTTGATCCAGGTAAACTCAAACAGAATTCTATTACCTTGGAAATGTTTTCAAAGGGAATTTTCTGACTCTTGAAATGTATGGGTACTCTGACAATTAAATAACACGTCAACACCATTATAATTCAAAATTTTAATTGACGAGCGTCGGCCGTCGAGGTCTGTCGTACTGGAGGTTTCAAAAACGTTTTAAAACGTTTATGAGGGGATGCGCGGATGCCAGATCTACGATAATGAATACAAATTACATTTCATTTGTACGAAAATTGCATAAATACAAGAATGCGGGACATTGCATTGTCCCGCATTGGTCAATGTTTTTTGCGGGACAGAAACTCTAAATGCGCGACAGTCCTGCAAAATGCAGGACGTCTGGTCACCCTAGTTATAATGAAGCAAGAATAAATCACGAGGCTTTTTATTACTCATTGTTTTTGCCTGAGCCAAAATATTATAAGCGTTCAATATAATTTTTAGCATAACAGGTGAACTAGCCTAGTTAATTATCTTCTACTCAAATTTTATTGTTGAAATGAAATAACTTTAAACTCAAGTTACATTTCAGTCTTAGAATCTACAAAATTCTCCCGCGGCGCTCCCGCTTTTGGAGAAATTTTCACAAATTTTCACTTTCCAAATTGCGAAATTCTGGAGTTAATTCTCGGGTTAATTGCAGTTGGAACTCTCGCCCAAAACTTCAGCAGTGTTACGAAAAGAAAATCCACTCCCGACGCGTCGGAAAATTCGAGCAGATTTTGCAGTCTGCCCTTTGAAGTTATATTTTTACCTTTAACTCTTTAGGATAGGCTGACTGAATTTTGTTTTTGTTTACAGACATCACGACATTGACGACGACGTTTTTTTCAAAGGTTTCGGGATAAAAAGTGAACATCCTTTTCAGCATGATCGCTTTAATACCCCAATCATGACTGGTTTGGTACTGTATGAGTGACGAATAGATGATGTTTGATCGAGATTATATCAATCATAATTGAAGTATTAATGACGAAAGATGACGGCTTTAGCCTTTAAATGCAGCCTCGCAAATTTTAACCTTGACTTTGGATGTGAAGCTCAAAATTTTAATAGCTGTAATACAATAGGAGAGTGATTCTGATTTTCCGAGCAAAATTCTATTCTCAGATGAAGCTAATTTTTAGGTGTCAGAAGATGTGAATAAACAAAACTACCGAAACGAAATTGGTCTCCAGAAAATCTCCATTGGACGGATGCCAGCAAAGAGCAGGAATCTCCGAGAATAATATGGTGTGGTATATGGGGTACAACAATTGTTGGACCAATTTTCTTTCGTGGTCGGACATGTCGAACATATCCTATAAATAAATATAAGTAGACTTTTAGTTTTTTTATTATTCCCTATGGTTCCACTTAAATGGCCCACCCTGTATACTGTACATATGCTTATTTAATGTAACCATAATCTAACATACCATATATGTTTAGATTATGATTCACCATTGGATGTAAACTAAGGAAAATGTGAATGATGATACGTGTGCGTGCGAGACTGAACTCTAAAATGAGAGTATGAAGCTGATGACAGTGAAATTTAGATAAAAAAATAGGGCTAGGCTAAGCCTAACTTAGGCCTATAGATCTTCATATTTACGACTGAAGCATAACTTCTAGTTCTAGTTTTGGTAATTATTCGTTTTAGTGCTTTTTCTCCTTTCTGAACCAAAACACATTTTTCTGGTGTTTTTTGGTGTGATTTGTTCAAATTTGAACTTCGTTTCTTTGGGAAATGAGCCGTTTTTGCGAAATTTTAAAATTGAAAATTTCTCAAAAAACGGCTCATTTCCCAAAGAAACGAAGTTCAGATTTGAACAAAAACACCAGAAAAATGTGTTTTGGTTCAGACCTAACCTAACCTAACCCGCGTTTTTTCGTAATTTCTTACCTTAAATAGCAGCGTTGGGATGTTTGTACAAATCAGCGGCGACCAACAGGAATAAATTGACGATTTCGCCAGGCCCACCAATTTGAACTTGTTGGCCTAGCCCTAGCCAATGCTCACAGACGTCGAAGCAAAAACTCCTCCAATTAACCGCACTCTCGGAAGCCAACACTGAATAGAGCTGTGCATCTAGCTGTGTCGAACGCTTTGTCAAGAATAACCCAACGTACAATAAGTTTTGCCACAGTTTGAGGTGGGATTTTTCAACCCACTTGCCCTTTCGACGGGAAACAGAAGGAACACTTTTTTTTTCTGCCGCGCTCGTCCCTAGTCAATCTTCTGCAATAATATTGGTCAGCAACTTCTCTATAATTACACTCATGACCACACTGCGGACAAATAACGCGAGTAGGTAAAACACCGTGACTGGTAAAGAAAACTTCAGCACCGTCTTCTTTTTTATAAGTAATCCAAATCACACCCCAGACAAACCATAGCGAAAACCGAACTGAATAAGGATTTTGGAATGAGTATGCATTATTGGATTCAAAATGCACGTCTCTGATTGGTCGGATAAGGTAACATGAAACAAAAACCAGATTTAATTGGCTGATTTGACCTATGTTTCCTAATTTTGCCACGAGATGTCTCCCCATAAAACTGGAGAGGACGAGGACGGCAAAATTTTAACAGCGGAAAGAGGTAAACACTCGGTCTAAATTTTTTTTTTTTTCCCGTAAAAAATAATTATTACATTTCCTTGATTTTTATCAGTTTCCCTGAGGTTTCAAGGTGTCCTGAATACGAATTTATGTGTTAAATTGTCATAGAATGTCTCCTATCGAAAACGAACAAAGCATTAAAACGAATATTAACCCTAATTTTTAATCAAGTGAATGAAAGACATATCCTGTGAAACCTAACACTGGCCAATTTAGGCAAACATTTAGTCCGATTCTCAATGAAATGTGGTAAGTATTAAGTTTCACGGAGACCAGCCCTTTGAAACTTGTTACAAAGATCCTGACTGGCCAAAATTGGTTACGTGGGAAATAACTAACGAATCTAAAACGACCACCTAACCTAGTGTAAACTGGTTTCTGTGAAACTTGATATTTGCCTGAAATGTTAAGAAGTTTAGCTCAAGTTAAACCTACAGCTTAAAATTTAATAAATTTCCTAATTATACCTTTACAAACTTACGTTCAGGTTAAACTAATGTTTGGACGGTGACTTTGGACATGTTTTACAGTCTGCTTAAACACTGGAAATATGAGAAAGGCTTATACAGAATTAGGCTTAGGAGCTATTCTTATATTCACTTGTACTGTAAACACCTCGGATGAGTTTCTGACATTTGAATTTGTAAAATATTACTACAAATCGTAACTACTTTCTACTTTCTCACAACTTGCTTTCGTGAGACAGGAAGGAAGGAGCGAATCCGATCAGGCAGGTCCACACCCTTAACTGTTTGAATGTGATAGAAGATTGAGGGAAGTCTTTGTTTTCTGTGAAACACAAGTTATTTATGCAGAAACTTTAAATATATTTACAGTATTACGTCGATACAATATATGAGAAAGAGAAAACTTCATCAACTTGAGTAGTCTAAGCATCATCATCCTGTTTGCATATACGTTTTGTGTTTCGTATTTATCAATTATTACGAAAGAAATCTTTTATAACTTGAAGAGCCTAATCATTTTCATTAATCAGTAAAGTAACATAAATATCATCAACTGTTGCTGCAAAATAGAAGTCAACATCTTCCTTCCTTGACTAATCAATTTTAAAATTAGAAAGAGCCGTTTGAGCAGAAAACTGAGATTTGTTTATAAAAAACCTCTGAACAGGTAGCTAGAACAACGTGAAAAAAGTGTTAGCAGCTGACGAGGAAGCTTCTAACAGTGGCTGCATCCTCCAGCGCGGACACGTCAACGCGAAGAGAGGCGACGTCAAACCAAAACATCAACGCGCTGGTGGCCAAACTTCCTCAAATCTCCGTGCAGCGGGCTGTCTACGGTTGGCCAGACTGGCAGTCGACGGCCTGTTGCGTGGCACGGTCAGAGTGCCGATCGGCTCCCGGGGCCGGACCTATTCTCAGCGTGCTATTTTTTCAATTACAGGGAGCAATTGCGTGCTCCCCGAACTACTCTTACTCTCTGGCGACATTAAGACTAATCCAGGCCCCACTACAACTTACACATGTCACCATACACAAAGACATAGACACAATAGCACCATGAGACACATACAGAAGTATAATATTAACATATTACAGTACAACGTAGATGGCCTCACAAACAAAATCATGCAGCTTAGGGAATTCGTACACAAACATTCACATAGCACTTATACAAGAAACAAAACTAAAACGCACACACAAAACACCCACCATCCCTGACTTCACGGCGATCCGTCAAGATCGTACTGGGGTAACGGGGGTGGACTCATCACTTACATACGTAAAAGCATTAGCTACACTGATGCTACCCAAAACATTACAAACACAATCCAAGCAGATAACACGATAGAAATACAGGCAGTTAACATTAAAACACGCGCAAAACACAACACCACACTAATCATTTACATCCCACCAGATAGTTCACCTCAGGTGCCAGCCAATTACAATCCACAGTTACACAATCTCTCACTAATGTCATCTTAGGAGGAGACTTCAACGCCAAAGACACTAGTTGGTACCTGCACAACCAAAACAACACCAGAGGCGCCAACATAGCCACACAACTAAACAGCCTCTTCATTCTTAACAATACAGAAGAACATACACACATACCACATCAAGCAGGATACTCAAACTCCTCCCCAGACATAACGTTCTGTTCCCCCTCACTAGCAACACATACACAATGGAGAACAGAAAAACAACTGTCATCAGACCACCTGCCCATCATCATTACAACAATTCTACACTCTGCCCCAACAGCCTTAGGCACACTTACAGAAATTACAAGAAAGCTGATTGGGAACAGTTCAAAATACAGACTGAGGAACAATTCACCACATTAAACAGCACACCCATCATAAACATCATACAACACTCAAGACATTTAATCAGATCATCAATAATGCAAACAAATACATACCCAAGGGCAACATTAGGAAATACAACCCAAATTACACTAGAGAAATAGCCCACCTCATAAGGCAACGTAACAACCTCAAACATAACACACAAACACCACACACAGAAGCCATAAAACAGCAGATACAACAGCTCAACACAGAAATAAACAACAAACTCAAAGAAAAACAAACAGAAACATTCAGGGAATTCATAACAACACTAAACCACTCCACAGATACATCAGGCTATACAAGACTATAAACAGCATTACCCACTCTAACAGCGGCATTCACACCTCACACGCGGCTATCTGTCGCAGCCAAAATAATATCCCAACATACACACAACAAGCTAACATTCTAGTTAATCACTACGCAAAGATAAGTCACTTAAACAGAGACAACAACCAGAAACACGCAGACAGACAAACAGCCAGACACAAGAAAACCTACAGACTCGACACGACCATTACACCCTTCAATACAGACCAGACCACCAAGATCATCAAAAACATTAAGAATTCGAAGGCTACTGGACCAGACAACATATCTAACATACACCTTAAACACTTGGGCCCACAAGGAATACTAGCTCTCACAAATATCAGCACATATTCATACCAACACTGTATTATTCCTGACATATGGAAACAAGGTAAAATTATTACACTACTCAAACCAAACAAAAATCCAACAGAACCAGCTTCCTATAGACCCATTACTTTACTATGCACACCTTCCAAAGTAACAGAAAGACTAATCTTACAAATCACCAACCCACACATACCACTATCGCCTACTCAACATGGATTCAGACCTCACCACTCAACCACGACATTACTCACTAACCTCACGCAGCACATCATGGATGGCATCAACTCCAGAAACCAGCTCAACGTACACTATTAGCAACAATAGACATTAGTAAAGCATTTGATGCTATCCCACGCTTCCCTCTCATAAACAAAATACTCAACACAAACATGCACAATAACACCAAAAGGTGGCTGAGCAACTATCTTCAGGAAGATACTCACATGTCACATTTAATGGCAAGTCATCCAAAAACAAGCTTTTTCCGAACGGGGTCCCTCAAGGCTCTGTTCTCTCACCAACACTCTTCAACTTATACATGCATGACATTCCAACACCCATAGATAACAAGCTTACCTTATCATCATATGCAGATGACATCACTCTAACATCCACCCACAACAACATCGACACCGCTACAAATAACCTACAAACATACATAAACAGTATACAAGACTGGCTCACACACAATAGACTCAAAGTAGCGCCCACAAAATCAACCATCACCTTGCTTACAAGCAACACAAAAGAACACCAGGTAATTCCACAATTACACTAAACAACATCAACATTCCACACACTCACAGAACCAAAATACTTGGGTCACATACAACACATCATTATCTTTTGCAAACCACATTCAGGACATTAAAAACAAATGTACGTCAAGACTTAACACGCTTAGGGTACTAACAGGCACAAACTTTGGACACCAGCAGGAAACAACATCACTCATACAAACAATATATTCGCTCAGTTATGGACTATGCTAGCCCATGCTGGGCACCCATTATCTCAAACACACACATAAACACCTTACAACAATACAAAACAACGCACTTCGTATCATTACAGGATGCACTCAAACAACACCAATAGAACACCTGCACACAGAAACAAAAATACTAAAGTTAGGGAACATTTAGACATGAGGGGAACACAATTCATGGCAGCAGCGACAACTAACCCACAACACCCTTGCCACTACATGTACAATCATGCACCAACACCTCGCACCATTAAGGTAACACCAGAGAGACATTATAACCAAATACTCCATTCCATACCACGCCCCACAGACATCACACAGTACAGAAAACACATACACACACACCTAACCCACAAAGCACTGACACGACTCGGTCCGAATGCGGTCCTAGGTGCGAAGCCGCCACCCATTAACAGGTCAGAGATCAGCCTGAGCAGATCGGATCGAGTTAACTTAGCACGATTCCGATGTGGACATCACCCCAACTTACGGACATATAAACACAGACTAGACAACTCATAGACGACACCTGCCACCTGTGCCAGGACACACCACAAACAATTGAACACATTATGACGACTGTACCGCTCTAGCACAACAACGAACACAACACAACATCACGTGCGCTGAACCTCTGGTCCACTCCGGAGAGAGGGCGATCGGTTACCTGCGTGCCGCCGGCTTGCTCGATCAGGGTGGGCTGATCGGCTAACCAATAACAACTTTCTAATTAAATGCACAAAATACCTAGAAGCTAATTAAGTACAGTACTGCATAACTTTCATTAACTTCTAGAGAACATGAGGCCCACTACTAAATGCACACTCAAGCTAAAGAGAATCTCTAGCCTCACACGCAAAATTCTGATTAGCGCTTTGACTCTCACTTTGGAGTTTAGAATCTTTCGCCTAACCCCGAGGAGCAGCCAGGAAGGCTCTTTCTGGAGGAGTTCCCGACTGAAACTCGACTCTCATTTTCTTTTCTTTTTGGATTCAAAGACATCTAAATTGTGAAGTTCGAGTCTTTCACGTAACCCCGAGGAGCAGCCAAGAAGGCTGTCTTCCGGAGGAGCTTCCGACCGAAATTCTACATCTAAACTTTTAAGCATTTTCAGTTGCAAACCTGCGACACCACACAATTACTACATTATTTTCTGCAGCACTTCCCATATAGAAGTTTATCCTGAGCACGCTTGGTATTTAGTTCTGACTTTTCGCATTAAATTAATGTAATACTGGATTTATGACCAGCGTACAGACATACCCTATATTCTGAGTTTGAAGTTATTAGCTAATATTAAGTTTCGGTAATTCACCTATTTCATACTTCTGGCCAATCAGGGTGACTCTTACATCTAGGTTAGGTTATACTAGGTTAGATGGTCATTCTACAGGGTGTCCCATAAGTCCGGCATCATAGGAAAAATAATAAAAAAAGGCAAAACAAAAGCTTTTATTTACAGAACGTGCTCAATATGTCCACCATTGTTTTCAATACACAAATTCAGACGTGATACCCAGTCAGCAAGCACACGGTGAATGATGTCAGGAGTAATGGTGTTTCATGCCCCAATAATGCGCTGCCGCAAATGTTCAACACTCCTAATTTTCTTTGCGTATACCAGCGCTTTCAAGTGGCCCCAGAGATAAAAATCTAGTGGCGTGAGATCCGGGCTTCTAGCTGGCCATTCCACAGGCCCTCGACGTCCTATCCAATGACCAGGGAATTGTTGGTACAGGTATTCCCTTACTTGGGTGCTGTAATGTGCAGGAGTGCCGTCTTGCTGGAACCATGTTGGGAAATTTCCTTCTTCGTTCAAGACACTGGGAAATGCTTCTTCCTTTAGCATACGTAGGTAGGTGCCTCCAGTGACATGTTCATCGAAAAAGAGGGGGCCTATGATGCGATCCTTCCAAATACCACACCATACCATCACCAGAGATGCACCTTGTTCCTTTGAAGAGGTATACCAGTGAGGGTTGTTTTGAGACCAGTAGCGGGTGTTCTGTCGATTTACCTCACCATTTCCATAAAACACAGCCTCGTCACTGAAGAATGGTGGAGGGGAAATTGGCATCCCGAGCATAAGAAAAATATGAATTATGGTTTGTAGAAATAGAAAAATATGAATTTCTCCTATGATGCCGGACTTATGGGACACCCTGTAGTTTAGTTAATTATTTCCTACGCCACCAACTTTCGGCCAATCAGGAGTCCACAAAACTGGTGCCCCCCCCCCCGGCCAACTTTATATTTACAAAGTTATTCACTTCAGAAGGGTTTAGCAGTTAGTACCTTCGGCAATTATTATCGCTTTAAGACTAATACAAAATGATGTGTACTGCTAACACCTTTTAGTGTCATGGCAACGAGCAAATCTTTAATATATTTTTATGTACATTTTATTTTACTTCCGAACACATCTTTTCACATTTTTACATGCGCCTCAGCGGTAATTGCCTTTTAAATTTGAACCAGTTCAAAATAAAAATATACTACTTTACAGTGCAAATTCTGAGATAAATGACAAGTGTGTTAAGGGGGCAGGCCTTTGTTTGTTTTACGGACTTGTTTAACTTCCTTCGTGTGTTCAGACCTTAAGGCTTAAAGAGATAGGTTAGGTAGTCGTTTTAGGTTGGTCAGTTCACCAACTTTTAACCAAGGTAGGGTAGGGGGTCATGGGCGTTGCCAAAAAATAGGTGGTCACAAAATGCCATAAAATATATACTGTACATACATGGGCGTTGCCAAAAAAATAGGTGGTCACAACATGCCATAAAATATATACTGTACATACATGGGAAGAAGGATGAATGCAGCATTTGTTGATAATGGAGGTTGTTTTGGAAGGAAATCGGGAAAAGTAAGAAAGAAAATGGCAGTTTTAATCTAGGCCTAAGGGTAAAAGATAATCAAAGAAGTGTACCATACATTAGTAATACATCTTCATGAAATATATAGTAAACCCTCGTCCAACGCGTGTTTGTCGGCGCGAATTTGCTTATACACGGAAAAAAAATGCGAACAATTATTTGCCGAAAGCGGAAATTTGATTTTACAGTACACGGTCCGCCATACACGCTCTAGTATAGTAGTACTGTACGCGTGCCAATGCGCGCTCTATTGTTTTCTCCTACACTCCCGCATCTCCCTCCCTCTCGCGTCACCCTTTGTTTTAGTCCCGCTTACGCCGATACCGCGTTAAGTTCAGTGAAGTTGTGTTGGATTGTTTTTGTCGTATTTTGCTATTACCCTAACAC